>JAOWBU010000154.1:0-50000 GCA_026212405.1 Petrea volubilis | reverse complement strand
CCCGAAATCAAAAATTCATAAAACACACATTTTCAGAATATTCAAGCTTTACCTCCACGGTGATGGCCTAAACAATGCCATTTGACCTCATTTAACTACTTCGATTGTCAATTTGCTCGTCGGTGGTACTGCCAATTTCACCTTGATATCCACTACTAGAAAACAAGGACTTGGCCACGGATTTGGACCAAAATCCGTGGCAAAAAAAAAAAGGCTACGGAGTGTGTTGCTAAAATTGGTCACGGATTTTGGCCATGGATTTCTAGCCACGAATTTTTTTATTTTTGGCCACAAATTTATCCATGGCCAACTTGTTTTAATTTTTAATTTTTTTTAAATAAACAATAAATTTAGCCACAGATTTATCCGTGGCCAAATTAATTTTTTTAAAAAAATTAATAAATTTAGCCACGGGTTTATCCGTGGCCAATACTATTTTTTTAAAATAATAAAAAAATAGGGCCACGGATTTATTCGTGGCCAAAAATAAGAAAAATTTAAAAATTTTATTAGTTTGGCCACGGATTTATCCGTGGCTAATTTTTTTTTTTAAAAAAAAAATAATAAAAATAGCGACGGATTAACTGTACAGATTTTTTCATTATTTAATTTGATTTTAATAAACCCCAGACTTGCTTTTTTTTTTTCAAAATTCAAAATACCAACAAGCCTAAATACTAACAAACTGTATATCAATGTAATACTAATAATCCATATAGCATATATATAATTAATAATTAATATTATTCTATTAGTTTAATGCAAGAATTCATATAAAATAATTCATACAATAATACATATATAAAAGTCTTTAAAAGTCTTTAAAAGTCAAATGTAGGAACATCATTGTCTCCATCATCCTCCTCATCATTATCATCCTCATCCTCATTGTCATCATTGTCGCCTTTATTTTCATCCCAAGCAACAAGAGCAGACGAAGTAGAGCCCTTTTCACGTCGCGGAGTTAATCGACACGTGAGTTTTTTTAGGTTTTCTGAAGGTCGGAGATCTCTCAACTATGCTTTTCTTCCATCTCGGCCATCTTCTGACTGTGCTTCTCCTCTAAATCGTCTTTTATGTGAGCTCCTCTGTCTTGGGATCAACCCAAGTATTTAAGTCAGTTAATGAGCCGGAAGACTCAATTGTCACGGTAGAGGGTCCATCAGCAGCCCATACCAATAACCCTTCTTTGGACAGCTGACTGTCTGCTTCCAAATCTAAAACGTACATATTTTTTAATAAAGTATATATATATATATATTAATAAGTATATGAATCTAATAAATACTCTTTTCAATGTTACTTGTAATTTTTCGGGCTGTTGAACAGGTCCTCCCTGTGCATTCTCGACGGCTCGAGAACAAGCTTCGTCATAATTAGCTCTGAAGCTCTCCTGCAAAAAAAAGAACATACATAACTATTATAAAAACGTTTTTGGTAATAGTAAGTGACGATAAATATTAATAGAAAACTACCAAAGTAGTCTTTGCTCGCTCATCGACATAATGCTCAGTTCCATCCTCATCTCTTGAATAGTGGAGAGGCTCAAATGTTTCGTCTACCGAAGGCCGACATCTATATTTTTCCGTCTGCAATAAAAATGAAATAAAATATAAGGATAGTAATGAGATAAAATCATAAAAATCAACACTACTTCAATTAATTAAATAAATTACAAGGAAAAGTAATTACTTACCAAATGATCTTGCCACCTTAGATAAGATCTGGCTCCTCCCTTATGGTCAGGGAATCCCTTCCGTCACATGTCGATACTCGATTTGCCCTGTTCTGCTCGCGTATCCTTTGGAACTTTGGGATGCCCCATATGACCCGTAAAGCATCCCAAGATTCCTCACCTATCCAATTAGGTCTACGGTTGTCCCTACGAGCTTTAACCAATCTATTTTTCAAGATCTCCGAACCTTTATGCTCGAAGTTCTTCCAAACTCTGCTCGAATGATCAGGCCGCCAAAAGAATTTTCTCTAAAAAAAATCAAGTAAAAAAAATCATATACGAACAAATTGTAATAATAGTCAAATTTCAATTAAGCTAAATAAATACATATACCTTAAACTGGGCAAACCACATCTCACGAATTTCTAGCGGGACCTTTTTCCAAGTAGGCCATGGTTGCTTGAAACCTATTATCAATTATCCGACTGATCTCTTCGATATATATCTCCTCTAGGTCAAACCTACTGTACAAGTGGAAAAACAAAATTATACATTCCAGTGCACATAAAATATATAGAATATATATCTATTTATTGATAAGATAGCAAACTTATATAAATCAATTCACTTACTCTTTTTCTCGTGGCATTATTAGAAGCTGATGGCCACCAGTATCACTGTTTTGAGACATATCGGTGGATCGACCTTCATTCATCGGCGTCGATGGGGCGGACCCTAAGGCAGGGGATGGAGGATCTGATCTCGAACTGCTTAGATTGATGTTTAGATTGGTCGGCGGAGGCATATGCCGATTAGACCCTAAGTCCGATACTTTGTCTTTGCCTTTTTTTCGATCTCCCGGCCATCTGTTTCAGAATTCTCAAAAAATAATCGAGAAAGTTAATAAAATGTTAACAAACTGCACAACAATTGATCACACATCAATTATGAATAAACACAAAATAACAATTCACAAGCATCAACTATATAATAACATTTCACAAAAGAATTCATAACAGTGGACCCTTCGTCATAGTATTCATCAACTATATAATAACATTTCACAAAAGAATTCACAAAATAATAACCATGTCGTCGTATTCAATCACATCATCCCCTTCGTCGTCATCATCATCAAGTTGCTCATCAAAATTATCCTCCTCATCATCGTCATACTCGTTCGCTTCGTCTCGTATCTCATCATCTTGAAGTTCATTATGAAATGCATTATTGTCAAAAATTACCTCTTCTAGTGGACCATCAACATCCACCAAAAGATCCGTAGGTTCATTATCGAGCACAGAATGCGCAACGGGTGAAGATTCTTGTAACAAATCATCAGTAACGATTTGTTGATTGGCTACTCAACTTCGTGGTCTGGTTTTAATTACAAAATGCCAATTCAATTTATCCCTCATTGTGCCTGGATACGGTACATAATATACTTGAGATGCATGTTGTGCAATAATGAACGGGTCGTCTTTTGGGTATCTCTCATTAACTTTGATCTCTACAATGCCATATTGCGGGTGTATCTTCATACCCCTCTTAGAAACGGAGTCGAACCAATGACATTTAAATAAGACAACCTTCTTTTCAGGTACACCGGGATATTCTAATTGAATTACTTCTTTAAGTATGCCATAGAAATCTGTAGCCCCGTCGGCCCGAACACAAACACCAACATTGTAAGTATTCATACGTTGTGTGTTATCATCTATATGAAAGGCATATCCATTCACAGTGTACCTTTGTCATGTCTTAACCTTACGATTTGGTCCCCACGCCAAATCACGTAAATTTTGATTAGCGATATTATTTGTGGGATCATTAACCTACACAAATAATTACATTGTCATAATATTTATAACAAACCAGTATATATACATTTTTTATTTTAATTAAAACAGTACTTACATATTGTTCAAACCATTCTACAAAATTTGCCTCGACTGACTCCTCAACTTCTTGGTCGGTTAAAATGGTACTGAACTGACAACCTATACATTATATATATTGAAATAGAAATTTAAGGAGTTAGACTTTAATAAAAATATTAACAAGTTAATCGGGACATCTTTAAATACTTACTCGATGACAGGTACGACCTCGTCACAATTAATAAAAACGTGTAATGCGGACTTTCTCGACTCATCATCACTCAAAAATCACTCCACGCATTCACCATCGGGCTTACCAGCTTGATTGCAGACTAAAAATGTATAGGGTATCTCTTTAGCAGTTCTATTATTCTTATTACACCTAATTCTTGTACTCCTCGACTGAGTGTGGCTTTCAAAATAATACGATGTAAAGTATGATGATTCTTGATTTAAGTACGCCTCACATATTGAGCCCTCAACCCTTGCTCGATTCGTCACCATACCTTTCAAGTCAAACAGGAACCTATAATCGTATTTTGTACGATAAAGTTACTGATTCATTTGGGATCTCAAAAAAGAAAATTAAAATAGAGGTTGGCAAATGTTTAAAAAAATATTTACCTCTCGAATGGATACATCCACCTATATTGAACAGGTCTACACATTGTCGCTTCAAAAGGTAAGTGTACCAGCAAGTTTTCCATGGAATCAAAAAATGCTGGAAGAAAAATGCATTCCAATTTGCATAAAATCAAAGGGATATTCCTATCCAATTGCGACAAACTTTCCTCGCGAAGCTCTGTACAACACAAATCTCTGAAGAACTGACTTATTTCAGTTAGGGGGCTTCCAAACATTTTGTGGGAGTGCGCTAAAGGCTATTGGGAGTAAACATTGCATGAACAGATGACAATCATGACACTTTATACCGTACAACTTGAGCCTCGATTGATCAATACATGCTCCCATATTCTATGCATAACCATCAGGCATCCTCAAAGCTTGAACAAATGTGCATAAATCACGTTTTTGTTCGCTCGTCAAAGTGTAACTAGCTTTTGGTTTTAGCACCTTACCATTAGCCATCATTTGTAAATGCAACTCAGGCCGCCTGCAATACTCAACTAAATCCAATCTTCCATATCATTATCCTTTGTCTTATCTTTAATATCCATGATAGTGTTGAGTATGTTGTCGAATTTTTTTTTTCCGATGTGCATAACATCCAAATTATGGCGAATCACATTGTCTTTCCAATACGGCAACTCCCAAAAAATGCTTTGTTTCATCCAATTATGATGTATGCCATATCCTTGCAATTTTGGATACTTGATTAGCATATCGATAACTTTTGGCATTCCACGCACTTCCCACGTCTGATCGATTGTCATTACTGATGGAGGGTTTGATCGTTCACGGCGTCCTTTGAAAAATGCATCTTTGCTTTGTCTGAATGGGTGATTGTCAGGAAAAAACTGACGATGACAATAGAACCAAGACATCTTCCCACCATTTTTCAGCCTGAATGCCTTTGTTTGCTGCATACATATAGGACACGCCAATCGACCCGACGTCATCCATCCAGAAAACATCCCATGCGTGGGAAAGTCATTGATAGACCACATCAAGGCGGCCCGTAATTGAAAATTCTGCCTTTTGGAAATTTCATACGTTTCAACTCCTTCTAACCACAGAATTTTCAGCTCGTCAATTAGAGGCTGCAAGTACACATCAATCCTTTCTTTTGGGTTACGTGGCCCTGGAGTCAAGCATGTCAAAAATATATACGTGTGTAGTCATATACAATTCTGGCTGCAAGTTGTATGGAGTAACAATCCTGGGCCAACACGAGTATTGCTTCGACGAAATATGATTAAATGGATTAAATCCATCGGCGCATAATCCAAGCGTAATGTTTTGTGGCTCAACAACAAATTCAGAATGCTTTCATTGAAAAGATTCCATGACAGACCATCAGATGGATGACAAATAACACCGGGCTCTCCTTTGTGCTCATGATACCACCTCATTTGATTAGTTGATTTTGAAGAAGCATAGAACCTTTTCAATCTTGGAATAAGAGGCATATAGTGCATCCTTCTGTAAGGAGCATGATCCCTATTACTACTTTTAGATGGTTTAAATCTTGGATGACTACAAAACTTACATTCCTCTAAATATGAATCTTCACTGTAATACAACATACACCCCTCGATGCAACAATCAATCTTCACCGATGTTAAACCTAACTTTTTAACTATTTTTTTTTGCTTCATAATAGTTGTTAGGAACATGATTATCTGACGGATTTGATGACTTCACAAATCGGATGCACAACCTGAGATAAATTGTAGTCGGATTTTAATGACATCATTTGAAGAGTCATTGATAACTCCATCTGATTGTCACAACCTAGCCACAATGGTCGATGCGTAGCCTCTAATATATCATAAAGCTATTGAGCTTGCATATTAGGATATTGATCATTGTTTCGCTTTATCTCAGTATCGTGACCCTCTCTGACATTCAAATAGGGACGATAATGCATACCATGGTGTGATGCATTCACACCCATAGCATCGTATGCCAAATTCTCATAATTATTGAGTCCATATGGAAAATTAGCCTGATTCGAGGAACTAGCACCACCCAGATCCACGTTTTGAGTTTTAAGAGTTAACTCTCTATGTGAAGTCCAATACCAATACTCAGTTTGAAATCCAAATTTCATCAAATCGCAATGCACATTACTAGTATCCTTATATTTTCTATTAATACACTTCGAACAGGGACATCTAATAAGGCCTTTATCAGCTATATACTGTGGTTGTGTAGTTGCGAATTGAATAAACTGATTAAGACCGTTCATGAATTGTTTGGTGTAATTTTTTCGATCAACAGTTAACCTATTATACATCCAATCTCGAATTTCCTGTATATCCATATTCTGTACACATAAAACGAAGATAAGTTAACTTATCTGCTAGACTTCATATATAGATAGAAGGTCGTTTGTCATTAATATTTGTTCAGCATGCTTTATTAATGGCACAATCCATAAAAAACTTAAAACGAAGCAACTTTTTTCAAATATTGTTCAACATGCTTCCTATCAAAAATATTTTCACCCAATTTTCACAACAATCCATAATAGCAATCCATAATCCAAATAATACCACAACAACAAAAGCAAACAAAATTAAAATTACAACGCAACGAATAAAATAAAAATTAAAAGCTTAAAAAAACAATAACGTGCATGTGTGGCGTGTCTTTGGGAGCAGTGGGGGGGTTGTTGCTGGGGCGTGGGGTGCCGCTGGGGCTAGAGGTGGGACTGCAGGGACCGGAGGGGGGAGTGAGGTCGCGCTCTGGCGGGGAGAGGGAGAAGGCCCACGACGATTTGGGGGGGGGGGGGGGGAGGGCGGAGCCGACGTGGGAAGGGGTGGGGTGGGGCGGGGGAGGCTGCTGCCGGACGGCGGGGGGAGGGAGGGACGCCATCGTCGAAGGCTAGGGGGCGGGAAGGAGGGGGGTGGCAGCGTGGGGTGGGGGGGGGGGAGGGTTAGGGTACCTTAAGGGAGGGAAGAGAGACACGATCTGAAAAAAATAGCTAAGTGTTTATTATATACAAATTTGTTGCTAAACTAATCAATTTTAAAAAAATTTGACTTGGCCACGGAAAAATCCGTGCTAAGGCAACGATTTTGAAAATATTATAAATCCAACCCTTGGCCACGGATAAATCCATGGTCAATATCAATTTTTAAAAAAGTAAATTAAAATTATTTATTGGCCACGGATAAATTTGTGGCCAAGACCAATTTTTTTAAAAAAAGAAATTAAATTATTTATTGGCCACGGATCAAGACCAACTTTTTTTAAAAAAATTAAATTTATTTGTTGGCCACGAATTTATTCGTAGCCAATAGTCACAATTTTCTTTTGACTTTTTTTGAATCGTGTGTTATCGTAAATTAGGTTAGACGTAACCGTACGATTGGAGTAATACAATTTGAAAACTAATCAATTTGCTTGAAAGTCGTATGTTTTGATAATTCCTATATAAGTTAATTGACGTTAGCATACATTGACACCGGACTACGAAGTCATTCGTATGTATCATTGAAAGAGAAAAACGTATTCTCGTTAAGCAAACTATAATTTTTAACGCATAAGATGGGAAAATATAATAATCGTGATGAAAATAATACGATTTTGAAACGGCTCAAACCTTTTTGTGCCCCATATTGTTGGATCGGGCGATTTAAGTGATCTTTTTAAAATTAAAAAAAATTACAAATTTGGCATAGCCACAGATAAATCCATGGCCAAGACCAATTTTTTAAAAAAAATTAAAATTATTTATTGGCCACGGAGAAGTCTGTGGCCAAGACCATTTTTTAAAAAAAAAAATTAAATTATTTATTGGCCACGGATAAATCCGAGGCCAATTAATACATCTTTCAAAAAAAAAATTTAAATATATACCAGCCACGATTTTATCCGTTGCCAAGCTGGATTTTTTTTTTAATTTAGCCATGGATAAAACCGTGGCCAATAATGCATTTTTCAAAAAAAAAAAAATTAAATATTTTCTAGCCACAGTTTTATCCGTGGCCATGATGATAATTTTTTTTTAAATTTACCCACGGATAAAACCGTGGCTAAAATATAAATTTAGAATACAAAAAAAATTATATTTTATGTCCACAGATTTATCTGGGGCTAAAAGAATTACTGTTTTTTTAAATATTTATTTAGCCATGGATTTTTCGATATTTAGCTACGAAAAAATCCATGGCTAAATGTTTTCGTATTTTTTCAGAATCCGTGGCTAGTTCCGTTGTTGTTGGCAACCGATTTCTTGCGTGGCTAAGTCGTTGTTTTCTGGTAGTAATCCTTTTCTAGATCTCGATGATCATATCCATTATAAACGCCTTTAGAAAGATAAATTTCTCCCATCTCAATTGCAAAACCCTGACTGGGGGAATTTTTTTCTTTTGACGAGCAAACTTTAGGGGGTGTTGTTGTAAATTCTGATACTTGAGGATTATTTTTTTTTGTAATTTCAGCAAATCCAAGTGGAGGTGTTTGTAATTCACCTTTTCGTCTAACAAAGTCAAAATATTGAAGGTAGGTATTTTGGGAAAAACATAATTTTTCAGATGAAAACCTATTGTAACCCTAACAAAAGGGGTTTTTTGTAATTTTTGCAAACCTTGAGGTTGATTTTAGTAATTTTTCATATGTAGGCAGTTTTTTTGTAAGTTTGGCAAACCTCAGGGAGGTACTTGTAATTTGCCCTATAATTTTTTAGTATCCATTAAATTTATGATAAGCGAAAAATAAGATAATTTAAAATTCAAGAAAATAACTAAATAAGGATTCAAAATATTAAATAGTGAGAAATGGGAGATAACAGGTATGAGAGAGATTGACAAAAGAAAAGAAAAAAAAGAATGTAAAATAATGGAAACGGGAAGAAAAAATAACAGTGAGTGAAATTAAAAAAAAAAAAAAGACGACAGTCCAAAATTGATGAGAGACCAAAGTAATTACTAAATGACCCTCTAACTTGGTATACTAGCATTTGTGCCGGTGCTATGAATGAATTTTCAAATATAGTATTGTTCCAATCACTAAATAAGTATATTAATTTTAGTTTTAAACTTGCTCCTTCAGACATGTTAAAAAAAAAGGTAATTATTATTTTTTCTTTTCTTTTTTTCAAAAGGAGCTTTCATTCATATTATTCAAGGTTTATCGCTACAAAAGAATCTACGACAATAGAAATATGTGCTCATCCCTCATAGTTTGGACAAGTGTTCTTAAAAAGGGAATGAGTCACTCTATTGCCAGTACGATCAATGTGGGCAAAACAAAATGACTCAAATCAGATAGTAAACTTCTAATGTGCATAATAATGTGATCATAATTAGAAAGATCATCTTCTACACATCCAAGTTTTGACATTAGTGTGAGATTATATCTTTCAAAGCCCACTCTACGCCATCCTCTTTTGCACCCAAATTCAATTGCACCCACAGCTGCCATAAACTCCATCTGCGTGCATCAGATCTGAAATGCCACCAAGCTTGTTCATTCTCTATCCCACCACGATACGATATTGGTGTCGTACCACTATGCCAACGCTTACTTTGCCGGTCTCATTAAATAGTGCTCAATCAAAATTTAGTTTGATAATGTCTCCTCATAGAGGCAGCCACTTGGGACCATTGGAGTAGGCAAAGGTGTCAAATGAACCGGGCCACTAGCCCAGCAACTTAGCCCATCCCAAGCTCGGACCATTAACCATATGAGACGACTTGGGCCGGTTTGTGGGTGTTTACATGGGCTCCAATTGGATTTGTTGTTGCTAGCCTAGCCTAGCCCAACCTAGGTCCATGTCGATCCAAGCCCAGGTTCAACTCGGGCTCAGCCCAAGCCCAGCTAATATTATATATATAGTGTAATTTAGTTCGTTAATAAGTATTTTTGCTACAATTTTAGTTTAGGCCTTGCCAACAATTTGATCAATTTACGTTTAGAATTATTTCGTTGACTCAAATTCCATTGATTTCTCTTCTTATTCTTAATAAATTGTTGACAAATATAATATTCTTTATGTAATATTTTTATTTCCATAAATAACTAGTTAAATAAAATAAACTTAATTATTGAATCAACTTGATAAAACTACAAAAACAAAAATAAAATAAAAGATAAATAATATAAATAATCATGCAAAAAAAATACAAATTTGAAAGTGATTTTTTCTTTAAAAAAAATAGGTAGATCCACCAAGCCTAGTCCATCATAGCTGGATTCATGAGCTGAGTTGGGACATCGCTTCCCACTTCAAGCCCGACCCAAGCCCACCTCAAGGCAATCCCAGGTCGGGTTGGCCCACTACAGTCTAAATCAATCGGTGCGGGCATGGTTCACGTGCTAATGGAGTTTGTAAATAAGTTTGGCATCTTTAGGGGTGGCAACGGGTCGAATCTGGTACGGGTTTGGACGCGGGAGCCGTCCTAGGCCTGGCGGGTTCCGGACCCTACCTGACCCGACCTGTGTGAAATCCGTACCCGGCGGGTTGGACCCTTTGAACCCACCGGGTGCTTAAATCCGTCCCAACCCGACCCGCGAACCCGTCCCAATAATTAAAATTTTTATTTTTTAACAATTTTTTTAAGACAACAATTTTTAAACTGTACAAAAAAACTTAATAAAAGAAAACATTCGAATTTTATATAAAATCTAATAAAACATATTCAAATTAAATAATAGTAATCAACTTCAAATTTAATTTTTAAGATTTTTTTAATTATATTTATTTATATATTTTATATTATGCATATTATATATATATATATATATATATATATATTTACGGGTAGGGTCCGAGTGAACTCGAGACCCGAACCCGAACTCGTGCGGGTCTAGAATTCTAGACCCGCAACCCGACCTGAGCGGATAGGGTCCTTGTCAGGGACCCGCGAAACCTGACCCATTGCCATCCCTAGGCATCTTCATCCTAAAAAGTCAATGTGACCAGCTCTTGTTCCATCCTAGATTAGTCCAGTCAATAAGTTGCTCCACCCTCTCAAGTGGCTCCGACACCCGGTGTAGTGCGAATGGTCGAAATAGGGTCAGTCGCGCCAATCGTCGACCCTCCGAAATCATTACCCTAGTCCCCTCCCAGTGTGCTATCTAGACCCCGCCTCAATCACATTTTTAACACCCGCCTAAATTCTAGTTGCGCATCAAACAATTCCCCATTCGGATAATAATTCCCCTTCAAACCCATGCCACCAAACTATTTGGTTCCATGAAAAGCCTGCAAGCATTTATGGCTAGCAACCCCCTTCCTTTTTCCTCTAATACAACTCCCCAAACTAATGTGTCTTATTTTGCTCTCGACTCTCCTACATAAATTTAGAGATCGACCCCTCAATTTCTTAAATAAACCATTCTAAGAGGTAAAGACATGCCATATGATATGTAGGAATTGATCGCTGTACTACTTTGATGAGTTCTCCGATAACAAACTGTTCTCATTCCACATATTTATTCTTTTCCACACCCTATCCTAAATGGATGGAAAAGCAATTTTCTTCGATCACCCAACTATTTACGGCAAGCCAAGATACATATCATGTTTGTCAACCTAGCATATTCTTGTTTATCCCCCATACAAACATTCTGACTGAAATGATCAAGGATTTTTGTTTACTTCTTTGTTGGCCTGAAATAACATGAAATCTCACAAAATCACCTTAATGCATTCAATAGGACCTAAAGTGCCTGACAATAGATGTATATGTCATTAGGAAATAATAAATGTGAGATTCACGACCCCTGCTTGCTGGCTGCGACTTCATTGATATTATTGCGCCCCCCCTTCTGAATTAGATATCTTAAAATCTCTGCGCAAAAGACAAACAGATAAGGATTCTCTTGGAAAATCCCTCCATGAATCAAATTGTGAATAGTTCTACCTAAATGCAAAAGATGTCGACGAAATGCGAGACATAGCCAACCTAACAAAATGCATAGGAAATCCAGATTTAATCAACTCTGCCTCCAAAAATGTTCATTCAACCTTATGGTATGCTTTGCTAATATGTAATTTCAAAGCCATGAAACTCACCTTCCTTTTAGTCTTACACTTCAAAAAATGATTGATCCCATAAGCAATTAATACATTATCCAAAATTAATTGATCGGGCACAAAATCGGATTGTGGCACCCCTCTCACCAAGAATCACCTGGACGATTGGAGCCCACTGATGAACATACTAAATACTCGCCCTTCGACTAATATTTAGTAGTCACTTCAATTAAATGTAATCACCTCACTCTAAAATCAGCGCGAAAACAATAAATAGAACTAAAGAGAAAATACAAGTATCAGTCCAAAAATAGGTACGGGGCACAAAAAAACACAATTATACCTGTTAGAGTGCGAAACTAACAATACTGAACTAATTTACATCTAAAAGGTTATACAAAAAAAATTATAGACTAGCATTGTCTGTCAGCTGTACCAGTCCTCGCTCAAGCAAGTAACCTTTATATAAGACAAAGAACAAAAAGCATAGCGATGGTAAGTCCAAATGACTTAGTGAGGTCGCATATACGTATACAAAATTGAGGCAAAATGATTAAACAAAATACTTAAATCACATAAACATGATGTTCTTGTGTGCAACAGAAATAGTTTGTGGCAAGAATACATATCAGGCTATAAAACATATGCAGACCATGAAATGGTGAGCTGAGCGGACATATCTCTAACCTTAAGACTACATAAAATAGACAAACCATAACAGAAACCTTTATGCCTCCCTTGTCGAGAAGCCAACTCGACATCAGATAGACAAATGGTATACCGTGTGCCCATGCAATACACTAATCCAAATGCACTATAGATAACCTCCACTTGTACGTGAAACTAGATCCTACAAAATGGTATCAGGGGTTGTCGAGAGCAAGATTGACCGTGGGATTCACCAATGGGGAAGGTGGCAAATTTTCTTTTTCTTTTGTTTCCAAAGAGATAGTGTAACATTTCCATGCATTACGCACATTTCACTTGACCTCTCTAACCCCAGTAGGTGTGGGGAACTTGATTTTTAAGTGGAAAGTGGACATAACCAGTAGAAATTGGTTGAGGGCTGGCCTCCCCAAATCCAAGTTGTATGCAAATGGTGCGTCGACTACTAAGTAGTCAATGAGGAGTGTTCGCCGTCGGGGGGCTTCTCTCAGAGAGGTCGGCATTCGGATGATACCAATCGGGAAAATTTTAGATCCCTCGAACCCTATCAATGGGGTATGAATGGGCTGCATTTCCATGTCTCCTAGGTTCATCACCATCGAGACATCAGGTGACTCACGCCTTCCCGATGGGTGAGTTATATCGCTAAAATCCCTATCACTAAATGTAATGGTGTTGGTTCCGATGCTATTGACCTGGAGGGTTTTTTTCTCACTTTTCTGAGTTAACTTCCTTTGCTCCAGCTTCCTCGAGGTGTGCTTCCTGCTCAATCTTGAATCTTCTCCGTTCGGGCCTCTGGTAGTAGTGTGGATGACCCCCTTGTCGGGAGGTTATTCTCGACTGGCTCCTTACTGCTTCTTCTTGAGGGGGAGCCTATGTGATTCCCTTGGGGGGATCGTGGCGATCGAGACCTTTCCCATTGTACCAAGGTCTTGTGGTCTTTCTCCTTCTTGTAGCCTCTTTTTTCTCTCTTCACCTTGGGGTCCTTCTCGTCCCCATATTTGATGTGGTGGTTTTTCTCGAAAATCATGAAGCTGGAGGAAAAATTTTGGAGCTCCCTCATGGATCAAGGGGGCTTGAGAATGATAGCCTTGGCATAATCCTCACACCAGAGGGCAACGTAGAGGTGAAATTGACGAAGTTGATTTGGGGGTCATGAAATCATAGAGGGACTCTCCCTCCTGTTGACAAACTCTATGAAGGTGGGTATGAGAAAGTTTTCAATCTGTCTTGGTGGTACAATGGTGCAGGAATTGATCAGTTAGCTCCTCGAATGAGTGGATTGACCCTAGTTGGAGTCCAGTGAACTATTGCTGTTCCACTTCGGAGAGTGTTGTGGCAAAGAACTCGGTGGTCATTCCATTCGAGAGCTTGTAGATATCTGTGGCATTTTTTAACTGGAGTATGTGGTCTTCTGGGTAGGTACTCCAATCATAGTGGGGGAGATTGACTGGGACTCAGTTATGGAAGCTGAATGTTTTTTCACAAATGTAGTGGGTGAAGGTCATCTGCCTCCAACCATTGTAGTGATCAGTTGGGGGCCTTTGCCCATCGTATGGCTCGACTCTGCCATCAGGATGCTCAAGGTTGGATATCTTCTGAGTCAGTGCGCGGAGCTATTTTTTCATTTGCTTGAGTTTCCCGAAAGCCAGATCTGCTCCCGAATTCCCCGACAAAAGGGCTTGGTAAGGGCTTCCCATCTCCGAGTACTGGTGATGGGGAACTTTGTCATGGCCTCTTCTTTGAAAAGTGAAGGTCGGTAACTCACGGCCCGACTGGAGTTTTAGTGAGATGGGATGTGTTGCACCGCTGGGGTTGCAATTAAGCTTTTTCAAGGCCTGTAGATTGCATTGACTGACGCAATCCATGGGATCGTGATCATCTCTTTAGTGTTGAGTGAGGGCTTGCTAGTGCCCTTTACAGGGGCACGAGCCTTGCTCTGTCGGTCGATAACAATAGGCGCGGTCGAGGTAGTGTGTTGTGTCCGGGACGAGCCTGCCAAATTGTAATGAACCGATAATTCTAGGTATTTTAAAAGTTAATTATATGATTAAATTATTTAGTATTTTATGTGATTATTATTTAATATGTGAAATGTGTAATAACTACTATATTTTGTACGAACCGTTTGAATCTACATATACACATCAATGTATATATAATTCTATATATGAATTTTCAAAATTATAATGATAGGAATTATTTGTAATAAAGTCATAAATATAGTATTTATATTTCGAAACATATATATATATATATATGTATGTATATTTTGGAAATAAAAATATATATACATAAAGTGTTGATGTGTGTCAGATTTAGCAGTTGATCGACCCTGATCGGAAACTCTAGTCGAAGAGTATGTAAAGATGTTTGATCAGGAAGTTAGCTTGCAACAAGGGAAAGACAACGTGAGCTAGCAGAGATAGGTCTCAGCTAAGATCCTCCGATGCTTATGTTAGTTAATCGATTTTGTAAAGATTTGAAAGAGTAAGGGCATTGAGAGTAAGGGTATTTATAGTGTGCCAAAGTAGGACATACCTCTGTAGGACCCCCAGGCTGATTAAGCCAACATGTGCTGATATGGGCAGCCCATAAGTCTAATGGTAAGGTCTAGTGGCATTAGTCGGCTTTTAATTTGCTTGATGTGTCCGGGAGGAGCCTGCTAAATTGTAATGAACCGATAATTCTAGGTATTTTAAAAGTTAATTATATGATTAAATTATTTAGTATTTTATGTGATTATTATTTAATATGTGAAATGTGTAATAACTACTATATTTTGTACCAACCGTTTGAATCTACATATACACATCAATGTATATATAATTCTATATATGAATTTTCAAAATTATAATGATAGGAATCATTTGTAATAAAGTCATAAATATAGTATTTATATTTCGAAACATATATATATATATATGTATGTATATTTTTGAAATAAAAATATATATACATAAAGTGTTGATGTGTGTCAGATTTAGCAGTTGATCGACCCTGATCGGAAACTCTAGTCGAAGAGTATGTGAAGATGTTTGATCAGGAAGTTAGCTTGCAACAAGGGAAAGACAACGTGAGCTAGCAGAGATAGATCTCGGCTAAGATCCTCCGATGCTTAAGTTAGTTAATCGATTTTGTAAAGATTTGAAAGAGTAAGGGCGTTGAGAGTAAGGGTATTTATAGTGTGCCAAAGTAGGACATACCTCTGTAGGACCCCCAGGCTGATTAAGCCAACATGTGCTGATATGGGCAGCCCATAAGTCTAATGGTAAGGTCTAGTGGCATTAGTCGGCTCTTAATTAATCAAGTATGAGGTTAGGTAGCTCCTCCCATACCTTTGGCTGATAGAGCATTTAATGCCAGCAGAGATCCGTTGGACTCGGTATGCTCCTGTTCGAAAGAGATATCGACCAATAGATTCGAGGGTACGGGTTTGAGGGATCGAGAACCCTAACTCGATCGGCGGAAGAGCTTTTTTTCTGGATCGTCGGGATGAGTTTGATCGGTCGCTAACCGATCGGTCCCCCATGGTCCGATCGGAAACTATGCCCCCTGGCTTGGCCGTTCGGAAGAGATCGCACTAGAAAAATGGTCAAGGATTCCGATTGAAAATGTGCCACATCATTAGCCTGCCCACTCTCTCGATCGAATAATTGAATCGACCAGGGGAGTGAGTTTGACCGGGTTGTTACCGTTAGGAATTCGAAAAGTCATGACTGTAATAATTGTATTGGTTGGAATTCCCGAGGGTTGCGTTTTACCCGCTATAAATAGGAGGGGGTGGAACAGACGTTGACTTTACCGTTTGCAAAAATGTAAAAGCGTGTTCCGATCAATTGTCTCTCCAGACGTTCGAAATCCTAGTTTTGTTAGGTCGACCCACTTCTCATTTAGGTAACCTTTTTTTCTTAAAGCCTTGCTTTTTTGTTTAGTTCCCTCATAGACAGTCATAGGTTAATTAGAGAGGTTGGGCTAGATAGCTCCTCGGAGGATAGCTCCGAGTGGAGTAGTACGGGCAATAGATTGACCTACTTGGGGGCCAATCCGATTCGGCCCAGTACTGAGGTTAAGATCGATCTGCACACGATCGATGAAGTGGAGGATGACAATGAGGAGATCGGTGTCCCACGGGCTAATCGTACCGAGCGGGAACACAACAATATCCTATCGACAATGACTCTAATCGAGGTCACAAATGCCATGACCAAATATCATATTCCCCCCGAGTTCGAAGCCTTTGCCCCGCTTCCTGGGGGCGGCTTTTTCTACGTCATGGCCCGATCGGGGTTGAGGATTATCCAAACCCATTAGTCTTCGTACGGGGAAAAATGAAAGGCGAAGTACTTCTTCGTTCGTCACGCCTCCAGTTTCCCCATTCGAAATTGCTTGAACGATGAGATCAAAAAGATCGAGTTCAATGGGGTGGAAAATCCAACCTGGAAGGATCCCCAATTCTGCAGCCGCCAGCTCGATTGGGGCCTGATGTGGAGCGATTACCTCCTACAGGAGGAGTTTTTAAACTGTGCGGGCATCTCTTCGATCGAGGTACCCAGGGGGGTCATTTTGGGTATGCCCTATCTGTGTTCTTTGTCTTCTTTTTTTCTTTAAACCAATTGACCTGAAGATCGGGTGTTTTTGCAGATGATAAAGTACTGATGAATGCACACAAGATGAAGCTAGCTCGACTGGCAACTGCACAAAAGAAAAAGGCTGAGAAAGCAGCGGCCAAATCCACCAGCCAAGGGGGGTCTTCTTTCCGGGGTGGAAGGGCCCTCGTCAGGAGCTCAGCCCGGTCAATCACACCCCGAGCAACCTAGGCCCACCCTGGTTGAGATGGAAGTAGACATAGAGGTCGAGGTTACCGACGAGCGGTCAGGGACTGCGGCATCAACCCGACTTAAAACCATGTCGACCCGGCCCCAAAAGACCGGGATCGTAATAAGAGAAAGGGCGCCCCGACCAAGGCAAAAGGAAGGAAACTCGCTGGCTGGGGAGAGCTGTAGGACTCTTCCGACTCTGATGAAGATGCTCGAATTATGAACTTCGATTGGCCTTCTGATTGGGCGCTGGCTCGACCAGATGATAATCGCATCAGCACTTTCCAGGATCGTGACCAGGTCCATACCACGCCCCTATCCTCAGGATGCCAATTCGACAAGGATCAAGAGTATCTCCTCAACCAGAATCTGGATCAAATCTGTCGTTGATTTGAGCGGGGAGTCACCGGAGTAAGCCTTCTAACCACCCGTTCGAATTTCTTTTTCAAAAATTGATTGACTCTAACCATTTCCTTTTCGATCAGCAGATGGCATCCCAGGCCTTCTTCCACATCTACCGACGTGTGGAGGTGTACAAAGAAGGCCAAGATTTGTACAAGAGGATGTACTGCTTAGCGGCCAAAAATGAGCTGGGGCAACTCGAGTCCAGGATCGAGGAACTCGAAATACTGTCCGCAGTTTCCTGATCAGAGCATGAGCTTGTCGAGAAGAATCTCGATACTCAAATCAAGCTTAATGAGGCCCTCGAGAAGTCGATTGAGAACATGGTCATCGAAGTGAGCGAGGCCGAACGGGCGAGCGATTTGGCTCGCAAAGAGGAGATTGAAAACCTAGCGGGTCGGGAGCAGGCCATCTCTAGTGTTGCTATCGAGCGATTTCTGAAGAGCAGCGTGTTTGGTGCCGTATGCTCAATCAAGTCCTTCGCGCGCATCAGTGAGGCATTTGATCTGGCCGTAAAACAAATCGAGTACCTGACGGAACTTGCAGCGAACTTCCCTTATGGGGAGATTAGACTTGATCGGAAGGGCCAAAGGACGAGTTGGCCCACCTGTCCCCTCTTTGAGAATTATGAGTTGAAGTACGTGATCGAACTTGTCGAGAAGGAGGCGCTGCAAGATATTGAGCCGAAGCTCGAGGGGGAGGAAGAGGATCCGAGTGGCCCAGGCAGCACATCCCCTTCTGAAGTACAAGGCCCCGATCGAGAAGACTGCAAAGCCAGCGGCCGGGGGAGGGGGGTAGTGGTCGAAAACCCAATAGCCCATGAGGATGAAATCAATGTAACAAATGATTAGGGCTTCCTTCTTGTAACTGGCCTCTTTGCTTAATGAAAAATATCTTTTTGTTCGATCCCCAACTTTTGTTTTTGTTCAAAGTCTTGTTCGTAATTTGATTTATGCTATGTCAACAACTATTTAATTATTCGATCAGATCAAAAGCGACCGACCACTTATCTAATAAATTCCTAATAAATGAAAAGCCTCAGTTGAATAATTTATTTGGCGAATGCAAAGTTTGATCATTCATTCTAAATGACTAAAATAAGGTAAATCGATTAGGTAAAATTGAATAGCTTATACGAAGAATTTCCTTAAGTTACCAGGCCCCCATGGTCGAGGAAGCTCTCTATCATCCATATCTTCCAATCAATAGGTATTGTTTTTGGAGACTTTCAAGATCTTGTATGATCCATCCCAATTCGGGTTGAGTTTGCCCATTCTGCATGGGACCGCGACCTTTTTGAGGACAAGATCGCCCACTTGGAAGCTACGAGGGACTACTCCCTTATTATATGCCTTGGCGATGACAGCTTGGTAGTTTTGCATTTTAACCCATGCCCGATCCCACAACTCTTTTCTAACCCCGAGTTCATGCTCTCGAGCTGAAATAGGCTACTCGAGCTGTGGCATGCATGACTTCGGCGGGAATGACCGCTTCTGATCTGTATATCAAAGCGAATTATGTTTGCCCTGTGGCTGATCGAGGGGTTTTTTGATATGCCCAAAGTAAGCTCGGGAGCTCATTGGCCCATTCGTCTTTGTGGGCCTCGAGCACCACCTTGAGTTTTTGCACAAGGATTCTGTTTGTCACTTCGGCTTGCCCGTTCGACTGGGGGTTACCGACCGAGGTGAACCTCTGCTCGATCCCGTGTTCTTGGCCCCATTCGATCATTCTCTTACTTTGAAATTGGGTTTCGTTATCTAAAACCAGTACTCTTGGAACCCCGAACTGACATATGATGTCTTTTGCGTCGGCGATTTTTACGACCGATTCGGCCTCTACCCACCTGGTGAAGTATTCAACCACGACTATTGCATACTTCCTTTGACTGGTGGTGAGTGGAAATGGCCCCACAATATCGATCCCCTATTAGTCAAAGGGCTATGAGACATCTATAGTTATCATCTCCATGGGGGCCCGATGAATTAGATTGGAGTGGGATTGGCAGTTCGCGCATTTCTGAGCGAATGGCTTGGGTGATCTTTGAACCCACTTTGGGTAATCTTTGAACAAACATTTGCCCGAATGGTTCCAATCTCTTTTTTCATGGATGGACTCTATGATCTCAACCGCTTCCGCGAGATTAGGGCAGTGAAGGGGAGGCCCAATTGGTGATTTTTTGAATAATCGACCGGACCCGTCGAGAGCGAATCGAGCCCCATGGTACTTGAGTCTTCGAGCTGCAAGAGCGTCTTCAGGGAGAATTCCCTTAGACAGATAATCCTTGATCTCATCTTGCCATGATGGCTTTCGTTGCTCAATGAGCAGAACATGCTCGACAGGTAGCTGATCAATTTCAAGTTTTTCTGCGGTCATAAAGGCGATTAACCCACTCCTTGTTCCCTTTTGAGAACTTGCAAATTTCAAGAGTGTCTGCCCCATCATTTTCTCCTCTGGGTATCTGATCGCGACTAAAGGAGATGAAGCGGTCTTTCAGTGCCTTTACCGTCTCTAGGTATTTAATCATTGAAGACTCTCTTGCATTGTATAGCCCCATGACCTGGCTTGCCACGAGTTGGGAATCGACCAACGCTCGAACATGGTGTAACCCTTAGTTGATGGCAATCTTCATGCCCATGATCAGCCCCTCGTACTCCGCCTCATTATTGGTGACATTAAAATCTAATTTTATGGCGAGGAATCGACTTAAGCTCCAAACCTTCTGGGCTTCTTAAGTATATTCCATCTCCCCCTCCTTAGCAGGTCGAGGACCCGTCTGTGTGCATGACCCATGGTTCAGATGTACCATCGGTCTCAACGGGGGCTCCTACTCTCTCGAGCAGGAAGTCTGCCAGAGCCTGAGCTTGAATTGTTGCGCGTGGCTAGAATGAGATGTTGAACTCGCCTAATTCGATGGCCCACTTGGTCAATCTTTTGGAGACATCGGGCTTGGATAACACTTGCCTCAAAGGTTGGTTCATCAGGAGCATGACGGAATGGGATTGGAAGTAGTGGCATAGTTTCTAGGCCGTGATCACCAATGTAATCGCCCAATTTGATCTCCAGGTAGTTTTTTTCTACACGTTGGAGAACCTTGCTGACATAGTACATTGGCCGGTGGGACTTTTCCTTTATGGTGACGAATACCAAACTAATGCCCTCTTCAAACACAACTAAATAAAGGTAGATAGGCGCCCCATCGACCGGCTTTCCGATCAATGGTGGAGAGAACAGGTAGCTCTTGAGATCGGCCAGGGCCATCTGACATTCGTTCGTCCACTTGCAATCTTTTTTCTTCATTTTCCAATGATTACCAGGCTCGACGGGAATCTCCGCCGCAAAGGCGTTGAAAATCTTTGATGGTCTGGGGCATGGCAATTTCTTGAATTGTTTCGATCTTGGTTGGGTTAGCCTTAATCCCCTATGGACTGACCAAGTACCCTAAAAACTATCCTCCCGGGACCCCGAAAGTGCATTTCGAGGGGTTCAATTTTATGTCGTATTGCCGAAGGATGGTAAAGGTGTCCCTTAAGTGGTCGAGATAGTCGATTTCTTTATCGCTCTTGACTACCATGTCGTCGATATAGACTTCCATGCTGGAATCGATCAGCCCCTGGAACCAAGCATTTGGTAAGTGGCCCTAGCGTTCTCTAGGCCAAATGGCATGACCAGGAAGCAATAGATCCCCTTTTCGACCACGAACGATAATACCCTTGAAAAGTGTGCATCATATTCAGCATTTCACACCCAGTGGTCGATCCGCAGCAGTAGGTATGGATCCTTCGGGTAAGCATTGTTTAGATCTGTGAAGTCGTTGAACATGCGCCATTTTGCTAGCAACTTTGGGACAACAACAATGTTTAGATCTGTGAAGTCGTTGAATTTCGAGGATATACCCGTCCTCGAAGTGCTTGTTGACTTCCTCTTCTATTATCTTATTCCTTTCCTCACTTAAGATCCTTTTCTTCTATTTGACCGGCTTGGCGGTCTGATCGATGTTAAGCCAATGGACAATGACCTTGGGGTCAATTCCCGGGAACTCCAATGGACTCCATGCAAAGACATCGACATTTTCCCTTAGGAATTCGATCAACATCAGTTCTCTCCCCTTTCCCAAATGGGAACCAATCCGGGTCACTTTCTCTGGGTTTTTCGGGATTAGCTCGATGGTCTTAAGTTCTCCGATCAACTCGATCCAAGACTTCTTGTTCTTCCATTTGAGAGAGGTTGGTCCTTCAGGGACATCAAGGTAGAGTTAGACTGATTGGTCCACCAAAGGGGAAGGTAGTGACTTTTTCTTTTTTCTCTTTTTCTAGGGAGATCGTGTAGCACTTCCATGCATCCCGCATATTGTAGTCGATCTCCTGACCTCAGCTGGGGTGGGGAACTTGACTTTTAGATGGAAAGTTGACACGACCGCTTGGAATTGGTTGAGGGTCGGTCTTCCTAAGATCAAGTTGTATACGAATGGGGCGTCGATGACTAAGTAGTTGATAAGAAGGGTTCGTCTTTGGGGGGCTTCTCCCAGGGAGGTTGGTATTCACACGACTCCGATCAGGATTATTTCCAAACCCCCGAACCCGATCAGAGGAGTATGCATTGTTTGTATCTCTATATCGCCTAAGTTCATTTTTGGAAGAGTGGAATAAAAAAGGACATTGACTAAACTTCCATTATCAACTAAAGTGCGTGCCATAGCGAAATTTAACATGTCAGTTGTGATTACCATCGGGACGTTGGGTGACTCACCCCTTCCCAATGGACAACTTGCATCAATATTCCTATTACTAAATCAATAGCGTTGAGCTCGATGTTGTTGACCTGGAAAGTTTGTCCTTCAGCCTGATGACTCGACCTCCCTTGCTCTAATTTTCTTGATGTGCGCTTCCTGCTTGAGCGGGACTCTTCTCCGGTTGGTCCACCGGCGATCGTGTGGATGAACCCTCTCGTTGGTAGGTGGTGATTGATCGGTTCCTTCCCATTCCTCCTAGAGGGGGACCCTTTGTGGCCCGCTTGGGGCGATCGTGCCGACCAAGACCTTTCTCTCTAGGTCGGGGCTTCCATTTGGGTGCCCACGAATTCTTTGTGGAGGCCCTTTTGAATGATCCACTCGATTTCGCTCTGGAGAGCATAACAGTCGTTGGTAACATGCCCATTTTGTTTATGGAAGGCGTAATATATTCCCGACTTTTTAGCCCCCTTTTTCTCGAAGATCTTGTTCGGTGTTTTGAATAATTTTCAATCAGTGACTGAAAGGATATAACCCTAGGAGGAGTTTTGTGGCGCGAGGTCGGAGTATCATTTGATCAGGGTCTCCTTCCTCTCTTCATGCTCCTTCTCCTTCATATGGCCTTCTTTTTCCTTCATTTCTTTGTGCTCTTTCTCCTTGTTGTCCAAATGTTTGATATGGTGCATTTCTTCAGAGATCATGAAACTGGAGGTCAGCGTCTGGAGTTCCCTCATGGATCGGGGAGGTTTGAGAACAGTTGCTTTGGCACAATCCTCATGCCAATGGGCGATATATGATGCAAAGTTGACAAAATTGATCCGAGGGTCGTCAACTCGAAGGACCTCGTTATTGAAACGGGCCATAAAGTCACAAAAGGAACTTCCCCTCTTGCTGGAGAATTCCATGAAGATGGATATGGGGGAGCTTGGTATCTTTCTTAGCCGTGAAGTGTTGTAAAAACGGATTAGCTAACTCTTCAAAAGAGTTGATCGACTTCGGCTCGAGCTGGGCGAACCATTGGAGTTCCACACCAAAAAGGGTGGTGGCAAAAAACTTGGCCATCATTCTGTTCGAGAGCCTGTAGATGTCGATGGAATTTTTGAATTGGAGTAGGTGGTCATTTGGGTCGGCACTCCCGTCGTAATGGGGAAGGTTGATTGGAACTCGGTCATGTAGACCAATCTTTTCTTTTTGGATATGATGGGTGAAGGCCCGCTGTCTCCAACCGTGGTAATGATCGGAGAAGAATCCTTGCCCTTTATAAGGCTCGATTCTATCCTCGTGATGCTCGAAGTCCGCAATCTTCTGGGTGAGCTGATAGAGCTGGTTCTTCATCTGGTCGAGTTGCCCAAGAGCTGGGTCGGTTAGAGAATTTTCTAGAAAAGGGGCCCAGAGAAGGAGCCCTAAGTCTGGGTACCGGTGATAGGGGACCCTACCATGGGAGCTTGACTCTGCCTCTTCTTTCTCTAGTCGAGACGGCCGATAGCTTGCCTCTCGATCGAAATTCTGATGCGATGGGACTCATCAGTCGGCCGGAGCCGCTGCCATGTTGGGTCCCGGTGGTGCTCGAAAAACACTCTCTTTGAGCCTTTCGAGGGCTTGAAGATTACATTGCCCGATGAAATCCCTTAGTTGTCCGAGGGGAATGCTAATCACTTCCTCCGTGTTGGGTGAAGGTACACCCATCTCATTGGTGGGATGCGGGCCTTGCTCCTTCAATTGGTGTTGGGGGGCGCGAGCAGGGCTATCACGTATGCCTGGGATGAGCCCGCCAAGTTGGTTTGCGCTGTCGGACAATTTGCGTTGGGAGGTGGCGGCGGCACGATGTCGTGGACCGAGTGTTGGTCCTCTCTCGCAGATGGGGTGCTTAGTGCAGTAGAGGGTTTCTCTTAGTTGTCACCATTTTTCTTCCTTTGGTTGCAATGTTTTTCCCACAGATGGTGCCAAAATGATGCGGGTCGGATTTAGTAGTTGATCGACCCCGATCAGGAACTTTGGTTGAAGAGTATGTGAAGGTGTTTGATCGAGAAGTTAGCCTGCAATAAGGGAAAGCCAACGTGACCTAGCCGAGATAGGTCTTGGCTAAGACCATCCGATGCTTAAGTCAATTGATCGATTTTGTAAAGATTTGAACAGAGTAAGGGCGTTGAGAGTAATTAATGATCCGTCTTACCATAAATGCAAGCTCATTTATAGTGTGCCAAAGTAGGACACATCATATATTGATGTAGGCAACCCATAAGCCTAATAGTATGGTCTAGTGGCATTAGTTTGCTCTTAACTAATGAGGTATGGGGTTAGGTCCTCCCATACCTTTGGCAGACAAAGCATTTAATACCAGCAGAGATCCGTTGGACTCGGTATGCTCCTGGTCGAAAGGGATATCGACTAGTAGGTTCGAGGGTGCGGGTTTGAGGGATCGAGAACCCTAACCTGATCAGTAGAGGAGCTTTCCATTTGGGATTGTCGGGATGAGTTTGACGGGTCGCTAACCGATCAGTCCCCACATTTCGATCGGAAACTATGCCTACTGGCTTAGGCCTTTAAAAGAGATGGCACGTGGCGTGCGAAAGATCGTCGAGGATTCCAATCGAAAATGTGCCGCATCAAGTGTATTTTCAAAAATATAGGTAGATAGGATCATTTTTGCAATATAGGATATTTAAGATAGAAAAGATGTTTTTTTCATTCGTTAAATCCTTGTTCTAGACAAAATCTTAGATAACAAATGACCCTTAATTGTAGATTTTTATGAATTATACCTTACACATGAAATAAGAATAATACATTACAATACATATATATATTAGAAATTATCTGAAAATATTATGTATAACTAGAAATTGTTTTAAATAATACATATATGCTAAATATTTACATACATGTATTTTCAAGAACAATATATTTCTCGGCGTCTCCGCAATCTTGATAGTTGTTTTTCTCATATGTAGTAAAGGTGTGATGAAAAAAATACAATCCAGCAACACATATATATATAGAGAAGTGAGCAATGGTCAAAATGAAGAGAGAGCAGTGGCTATATTCAAATGCCAATGTCTAGTCTTTCTAGGCCCAGAAATTTGAACCAAAAATTACAATTATCCCCCCATTAAAATCAATATTACAAAAAACACCCTATATATATAATTTAATTACAAAGGGCATCCAAAGGAAAGAAATTTGTACGGATACTCATGTAAGGGTAAATTTGGATTTTCATTCATATTTTGGCTCATGTCATCCAAAATGATCGGGAACCGGCTGACGAGGGGGGTTTTAGTAATTTTCAAATTCCTTAGGGAATGTCGTTGTAATATTGAAAATTTTTTGGGGCCCAATTGTAGTTTCCAATCTTTCGAGGGGGCGTAGATGTAATTATCCTATATATGTTATCTATTTATTATTTGATGCTTAAGTATGTATTATTTTGTTTCAATCTATGCATATTAGGTAACATTTTTCTTGCAATAAATACTTCGTAATGTATGTCTATTTTTTCACAACATGCATAATTATTGGAATTATTTTTCTATTTCATTTAGTAATCATAAAATGCACAAATTTCAAACATACATATGTATATATATATATAGATACACGAATATATATATATATAAATATAGGGTTAGATTAATTTTTCTATAAACATCTTGTTAATATCATTTTCATTAAAATGTGTTATTTTCACACTATAATAATTATTTTTAAAATGATAGGTCCTAAGACTATGATATATATACAAAAATATCTTGCATTATATATGTGTATATATATATAATTTCAAAATATATATAAATATATAAGATTATATTTTTATTTTTTTAGGTACTTTTCATAATAAACATTGGAGTAATTATACAATGTGTAAAAGTATCCTAAAAATATAGAAAGAGGAGGGGGAATGAAATTGTATGTATATATATAATATAAATATATGGTGTATATCATTACTTGCTCCCCAATTCTCCTTGCAGTAAATGAATATTCACACATGTAAGATTTATTCTAGATATGTTTATACATGTAAGGCTTAGATTAAACTAGATTATGAAGTGTGCATTTAGACTCACACTTAAGCTAGAATTAGGCATTGAGTTAGAAGATTTCAGTTATTATAACCTTAGTTGTAACCTTAGGTGGAAAGATGATAATAATTATAAAATGGGGGTAAACTGGAAATTTAGCACTTCATTTTTAGCACACAACACATAGAAGCACATTCACACACACATTAAATCTCGCCTAAGACACACCCACCCACACTCATCTTGGTCTCAACATACAAAACACTTCATGTTTATAGTATATCTTCTACCCACATATATATACATAAGCCCTTCTTTTTATATACATATATACATATTAGTCCTCTTGAAAGATAGAAGTATATTTAATTAGAGTAGGAACCTTACTTAATTTCATAAGTAAAGGTTCTTACTTTAATTAATAGATGTTATGCCGTATAGAAGTGAGTGTGACTTAAAGTGCTTTATATTTGATACAAGGTAGGAATTTTGCCTATTGCATGAGTTAGGCTTTTATGTAGTATTAGCACTTTATCTCCCATAATAGAACCTAGGATATAACTACAAGTTAGTTACTATCTTGAGTACATAGTGATTTAGTTATATTCGTATTATGTACTTATGAGAATTTATGCTTGAATTTATGCTGGAAATTGTGTTGGAAATTATGTGAACTATGCTGGAATTATGTGTAACTATGCTAGGGTTTTATCTATGTGATAGAAGCTGGAAATCCTGTTTTTCACAAGCTGGAAATCTTGTTTTCACAAGCTGAAAATCCTGTTTTTTACAAGCTGGAAATCCTATTTTTCAGAAGCTGGAAATTCTGTTTTACAAGCGGGAATTTCTGTTTTCATGCACTGAAAATTCTATTTATATAAGCTGGAAATTATGCTTGAACTATGATGAAATTATGCTGAAAACATGCTGAAAAACCGTCTGAAAATGCGCTGACATGCTGAAAATTTGTGAAACTTATGTGTGCAAGCTAGGCCCCAATGTGATAGGGGTAGATGTGGTCGAGTTTGGCCGGGCAACGACGGGCTTACCGGTCTTAAATTCATTCTCGATCCTCCATCATTTCCTAATCTCTCCTTGCATGGGCGGAGAGTCCATGTACTGAAGTGGGTCCTACGATATTCGACATATGTCCAGGATATGACAACTAGAGTGTTTGGTTGGGATTTGAAGTGTTTGGTTGGAATAACGGCATGGCGAGATAAGGTAGCCACACATCGATGGGGAAAAGGTAGAAACGCGAAAGTTATGTGATTATATGCTGGAAAAATTCTGTGTGAAAAATGTGCACGATCGTATCACACACGCGCACCTCATGTTATTATGCAAAATTTCTACTCAACATATATGTTGAAATTGTTTTATACTATATTTTAGCCGGAATTGAGGCAAAGGAGGTTACAAATGAGGAGGACATAGAAAGGCGATTTGAGTCTTTTAGCTAGTTATAATGGAGATTTGTATAGCAACAATCATTCAAATAGGATTCATACTAGGTTTTCTTATATCATCTCAGTCCCCAATTTATAAATTAAATTTAGGTTGTCACAACTCTTACCCTCTTAAAAGAATCTGGTCTCCAGATTCTAACTTAATTTTGAGAAGAGCTCTGGGTGAAGCTTGCGCAATATATCCTCTAATTCCCACATTGCCTCTTCAACTTCATGGTTTCGCCTTAGAACTTTTACCAGCGGAATCTTTCAATTCCTTAGTTGTTGGAACTTTTGATCTAGAATGTGCATGGGTTTGCTTCGAGAGGTTTTCTTCAAGTGGCAAGTCATCGTGCAAGATAATGTGACTTTCATTAGAAAAGCACTTCCGCAGTTGTGAGATGTGAAACACATTGTGAATGTCAATGAGGTTAGGTGGTAGGTCCAACGGATAGGAAACTTTTCCTATTCGTTTGATGATCTCGAAAGGTACAATGTATCTAAGCCTAAACTTGCCTCATTTTCCAATTCTTCTAAATCCTTTCCTTGCTGAGGTTTGAAGGAATACTCAATCACCGACCTCAAATTCTAATTCCCTTTTTCTCTTATCGGCATAACTTTTTGTCTATCTTGAGCTGCTTTCGTTTTTTGTTTTATAATCTGCACTTTATCAATCCCATCTTGAATGAGTTCTGACTGCATTCTTGATGAACTCCTTCTCTTGGCCAATGCCAATCCTTCAAATCCTAGTACAACTACGATCGACATTTTCTCCTATATAGAACTTCATAACTGGCCTTTTGGATAGATGTTTGACAATTGTTGTTATAAGAAAATTCGATCAGGGATAATTATTTAATCCAACTAAATTTAAAGTCCAAGATGCACGATCTTAACATATCTTCTAGATATCCTATCAACCTTTGTGATTGCCCATTAGTTTGAGGATATGTAGCTATACTAAATCTTAGCTTTGTATGATATGTTCTTGCATGCTTAGTCATATTCGAGGTGTGAACTTGGGGTCCTGTCTAATATGATGCATGTGGGATGCCATGAAGTTTAAATATTTCTTGATAATAAAGCTCAACTAGAATGTCTGTTTTATTGTTAGCCTTGATAGGCTAGAAATATGCTAATGTACTCAACCTATCCTCAATAATCCAAATACTATTATATTCACCTATCACCTTTGGAAGCACAGTTAAAAAGTCCATAGTTACTTGGTCCTATTTCCAAGTTGGGATAGGTAATGGTTTTAATGTACCTCCTGGACTTTGGTGCTCCCCTTTGACCCATTGACAAGTTAGACACCTCTTTACAAAATCTGCAATACCTCTCTTCACACTGTGCCACCAATGATATTTCTTAAGGTCATGATACATCATGGTTTCTCCTGGGTAGACCGCGCATGTTGGCTTATGAGCTTTTTCTAGAATTTCTTTCTTAAGTTTGTTAGGCACACATATTCTCTCTTTGTATTATAAAATTTCCAAGTCATCGAGTTGATATTTTGTGTTAGCATTCTCTTTCATCTTGGTTGTCTACTTCTGACTCCATTCATCATTCACTTGAGCCTCACGAACTCTGAAGACTACCTATAGTTGAATGGCTAATTTTGTGAGTCGAACTCTGAATACAATCTCGTGGGGGTTTTGGTGTATCAATTCTGCTTTTCAGTTGCGCTAATCCTGCTTGTCTGCTAAGGGCATCAGCTACCACATTGGCTTTTCCAGGATGGTATTAAATCTTGCAATCATAGTCCTCTAGAAATTACATCCATCTTCTTTACCGCATGTTGAGTTCCTCTTATATGCATAGGTACTTTAGGCTTTTATGATTCGTGTACACCTCAAAAGCTATCCCACATAAATAATGCCTCCACTTAACAAAAGCTAACATTATTGCTGCTAATTCAAGGGCATGAGTTGGATAATTTTGTTCATGGGGTAGGAGCTTTTGAGATGCAAATGCAATAACCTTACCATTTTGTATCAACACACAACCCAAATCTTATCGGGATGCATCAGTATAGTTGGTGAAGTTCTCTGCTACTTCAAGTGAAGCTAATATTGGAGCTATAGTTAACCATTTCTTGAAAACTAGCTTCACATTTCTCGGTCCATTAGATGGAGAACTCTTGCGGGTTAATTAGGTTAAGGGTTCTGCATTTTTCTATAAGTCCTTTACAAATCGTCGATTGTAACCAACTGAAGGTAGAAAGCTTCTAACCTCAATAGGAGTTTTTGGTTTCTTCCAATGGCTGGTGGCTTCAATCTTAGAGGGGTCAACTTTTATTCTATTTTTGGAAATTATGTGATCCATATAGCTAACCTTTTCTAACCAAAACTCACAGTTACTGAACTTTGCATATAATTTATTTTTCTTCAGTGTTTGTAACACAATACGCAAGTGCTTAGCTCGTTATTCTAGTGTCTTTAAATATACCAGTATATCGTCAATGAAAATAAGAAAAAATTGATCCAAGTATGGCCAAAAAACTCTATACATCATATCTATAAAGGCTGCTAGTGTGTTGGTCAGACTGAAAGGAATAACAATAAATTCAAAGTATCAATATCGAGTGTTGAATACAATCTTATGAATATCTTCTTCCTTGGCTCTTAATTGATAATACTCCGATCTGAAATCTACCTTTGAATACACTTGTGAACCTTGTAGTATGTTGAATAATTCTTCTATATGGGGTAATAGGTATTTGTTCCTGATATTCATCTGGTTCAACTCTCAATAATCGGTACACATTTGAAGTGTTCCATCCTTCTTTTTGACAAAGAGCACGTGCCCTTCCCAAGGTGAGGTACTCGGCTGTATATATCCACTCTTTATCAGCTTGTTGAGTTGATTCTTCAATTTTTTCAACTTAACTGTGGTTGTGTGGTAAGTTGTTTTTGAGAAAGGTTCAGCTCCGGCACAATATCAATTACAAATTCTATATCCTGAGTAGGAGGCAATGAATTTAAACTTTTAGGAAACACCTCCAGGAACTCATTCACTTTGGGCACTTATTCTATTCTCGTTTGATCTTTTGATTTATTAAGTAAGTACGCAACAAATATATTGCCCCTTATTTAATACACTTCTTAGCCTCAACCATTGAGATGAGTGGTATAGCCCCTAGTAAGCTGGTATAATTGAGCATTATATCGGTATAACCAATCCATTCTTGATGATCTTCTTAATGAAGTAATTTAATTGAGCATGATGCCGGTATAACCAATCCATTCTTAGGATTATGTCATAAACTTGAATAACTAGTTCTATTAGGCCTACAGGATAATCCTTTTCACTGATTCTCACTTAGGCAATCCCTTAAAATTCGATCAGTGGTATAGCTAGAGAGTATTGGGGTAAAAATCTCAAAACTGTATGGCAAATGCTCCAATACCACTTTCTATTGAGCTATGATGCAAACAGATATAAAAGAATGTGCTGCTCCAGGATCATATAGAACTGTTGGGTTTGACCAAATACATTTTCACTAGCTGTAAATATTTCAACAGGCCACCTGTTGTTATAGCTAGCTTTATTGTTTGGACCGTTACTAGAAGAGCGGTTTCAGCAATTGTTAAATACCAAGGCATTAATGCCTGTCTCCCCTCCCCTATAAATAGGCTAGGTCTATTTGATATAAACACAACACATAGAAAACACTTTCTGATATCAGCTTCTCTTCGAGTAGATTAGTATGAGAATTTATTCTCTTAGTGTACCTCTGGCCTTTTGAGATTAACTATCATTCTGGTACTTAAGTAATTATGTACTTGCTTGTATACACTAAATAAAGAGTTGATTAGCTTTCGAAGTGAGGTTCGAAAGTAGCAGCATGGCTTGAAAAAAAAATTCTAGACTGTTTTAAAGCAAATTCTAGCCGATCACACTGGTTAGTGGGGCGAATATTTTTTTAAAGCAAATTTGTACAATTGATGATTCAGTTGTTAAACATGATAAGTATACTAAACTTCATTGTTATTTTTTTTTTCTATATTCGGTATTTGTTTGTTTGCTTTTGACTCTTATGTTTACTTAAACTGTTGTTATAATTATATATATATATATATATTCGGATAAATCATCCTTGTGAATATCTTGTGTTGCTTGATATTCTAAAGCAATTGTTTTTCTACCAGAGATAAATGATTAAATCAACAAATAAAGATCATAAAGAATAAAGCATTGAGAAAGGGAAAAAAACACATGAACATAAAAATTGTTGTGAAATATATCTATATGACTATGGCCATATAAACAAAACAATAAAGTCACATATAGGACAAAGCTAAAACACAGATAGGAAAAAAAAACAAAGAGAAGAAGTTATTTGAAGAATGAACATTAACTAAAAAAAATATAATAAATTCAAAAAATAACTAAATGACATACTTTATCAATTTAGACAAAGAAAAAAAATTAGCTACTAATATTTCACCTATGTCAAGGCACGGGAAATATATTTATTAGGAAAAATAATTTGACAAAAATAAATTAACTTTTGTTGTAACATAAATCAATAAATAAGCATATTAATTTTTTATTTAATGATAGAATCTATGTCCAATTTAAATATTAATTTTGGCATAATCAATGTATGAAAACTTTAAAAACCCTTCTGTAGGAATTAGGATTAAGTTCAAATAATTTTAATTATTTAAAATTAAACTAATTAAAAATATTATAGGTAAAAAATTAGTTTTGTTATTTTATTTTGAATTGAAATTTAATCCATTTTATTTTAGATATTGGATAAGTGGTGGATTCTTTGGGATGAACATGAATAACAAAATGCTTACTTAAATTTATATAAATAATATTCGACTTTCATACATAGCAAAATAAAGTTAAATGAAGCTATCCATTTATGAGTTTACTTAGATAGCCTCAAGCCTTCTGAATTATATATATATATATATATATATATATGAATAAAACACTATCCCTTAAAAAATATAAAAATAAAATAAAAAATGAAAGACACAAAAGAACTTGAAGAATAAAGAACGAAAAAAAAGAAAATGTAAAAACGTAAATACTAATAAACAATACATCTATCACAATATGCCCATTGAAATTAAGCGCTCATGAACAAATGATATATATATATATATATGTAAAGATCAACACATAACCATGCTCCAATAGTTTGAGTAAAGGTTTCTGAATGCTGGTTGGCCTCTATTCTGCAATGATAGAACACACATGAGCCTAACCGAAAGTGTCTCCGGTGAAGACCCTTCGATGATCAAGTCAGTATTCGAGCAAGTAATCGAAAGGTGAGATAATTCGTAGTCAGAATTTAGAAAGCTTACCCTTACATTGGGGATGGATGGAGGAAATGAGGCGGTGGATGTCCGCCAAGGGTGGGATTGAACTCCTTCCAGTGAGGGACCATTTGGATTTTTATCACCTTGAACGGGCTATCCCACTTGGGATCGAGCTTGCCCATAGGGTGGGAGACTTCCACCTTTTTGATAATGAGGTCTCCGACCTTAAACGTCCTAGGATGGATGTGGTGATTGTAAGCTTGAGCGGTGGCTATCGGAAAATTTTCCATTCTTTTATATGAGACCTTTCTCCTCTCGTCGGCAAAATCTAGCACGAAAAGTTGAGTGGCGACATTGGCAACTTCCTCGAAGTGTGCTACCCAAGCAGAGGGGTGCAACACTTCAACGAGGATCAGAACATTGGACTCATAGACCAAAGCATAAGGCATATTGCCCGTTGCGGTCTTTGGCGTTGTCCGATAAGCCCAAAGCATACCTGGTAGCTCATCGACCTAGTTAGTCCGAGCATTCGCGAGAGTTGTCTTTAGTCTATGGAAGATGGTTCAGTTGGTGACTTCAACTTTTCCATTGGCCTGCGGATCCCAACCGACAAGAACCTCTACTTGATCTTGAGGTTCATACACCATTCCCTTATTCGACAACTCTAAAATTGGGTTCCGTTATTGGATATGATAACCCTTGGCAGCCCGAAGCAGTAGATGATCCATATGAGTGCCGACAAGGGGCTTACACGAGCTGAGAATGGTTATTCTCCTTTCCTTGGTTCCTCTGAGGGAACTCGCCAATTTCAATAATTGATCCACTATCTCATTCTCTGTTAGTGGTATCTATTGGAGCACAAACTTCCCAAATGTCTTTTTTACCTGAGAGACTTTCTCGAGATGCTTTGTCATCGATGCTTCTCTTGCTTCGTAGTTACCATTAACCTTCTCGGTAATGAGTTGCGAGTCGGTTAAGGCCATCATATCATTCACTGCTTCATCCAATGCTATCTTCATTCCTGCGATCAGGGCCTCCTATTCTGCCTTACTGTTGGAGACCAGGAACTCTAGCCGGATGGAAAAATTGAGCTCATTGCCTTGCTCGTCACGTAAATAAATTTTGACTCCTCCTCCGGAGGCCGTGGAGGAGCCATTGAACATGAGGGTCTATGCCGCTCTCAGGCTCTTATCGTTCTCCGAAGCCATCTCCATGATGAAATTGGCCAGCACCTAGGCATGGTTGGCCGTCCGAGGTTGGAATTGGATGTCAAACTCTCCAAGCTCCATGGCCCACTTTACCAATAGACCAGACACGTCTGGTTTAGTCAACACCTGCCTCAGGGGTTCGTTTGCCAAAATAATGATGGTGTCAGCTTGAAAGTATTGTCTAAGCTTTAGGGTGGAGTGGACCAGGGCCAGCGCTAGCTTTTCTATCTCTATGTAATTTTGCTCAAGGCTTTGATATACAGAGTGGTGAACCCTGTCCTTGATATTGACCAGAACCGAGCTTATGGCGTTCGAGAAGACCACCAGGTAGACATAAAGAGGCTTCCTCGAAACGGGCTTAGATAGCAGCGATGGGTTGTTCAGGTGTCACTTTAATTCGCGCAAGGCTCGCTAGCATTCCTCAGGCCATTTCCAATCGGGAATCATCCTTAAAGCCTTGAAAAATGGGAGATTCCTATCCACAGAATGAGATATGAACCTGTTTAGCATAGAATGTCGAGGATGGCGCAAATCTTGGCTGGATTGGCCTTGATCCCCCGGTGGCTGATGATGTACTCGAGGAACTTACCATCTTGGGCCCCAAATGTGCATTTGCTGGGGTTGAGCTTCAAGCCATACTTCCTTAGTATCTCAAAGGCTCAAACAAGGTGCTCGAGGTGATCAGACTCCTACTCACTTTAGACAATCATATTGTTCACATACACCTCCATCGTCTTGCCGATCTCATCTTTGACCATGAGGCTAACAAGTCTCTGATATAGTGGCGCCTACGTTCTTCAGCCCAAAGGGCGTCACGAGAAAGTAGTATGTCTCCAAGGCAACAACAAAGGACGTCTTACTCCTATCTTTCTCGGCCATGTAAATTTGATAGTAGCACTGAAAGGAGTCCATCAAGCTCATTAACTCACACCCCGCCGTCGAGTCGACCAGTTGGTCTATCCAAAGAAGGGTAGTGATACTTCGGGTAGGCCTTGTTAAGGTCGGTGAAGTCATTACACATTCTCCACTGACCATTTCCTTTAGCTACGACAACAACATTGCATAGCCACTCAGTGAATTGGATCTCGACAATATATTCGGTGTCGAGCAGCTTGTTCAGCTCCTCCTCGATGATTCGGTTCCTTTCTTGGCAAAAAATTCTCTTCTTTTGCCTCATGGGTTTGACTGAAAGGTCTGCGTTCAAACGATGCACAATGACTTCAGGGTCAATGCCCTCGAAGTTCGAGGCTTTCTATGCGAACACATCGACATTCATCCTCAAAAATTCAATCAGCATCACCTTTTTAGCGGGCTCGAGGTGAGTGTCAATTCTATTGGTGTTGCTCGAGTCTCCTACCTCAAGCTCAATGGTTTTGAAAAAGAAGATCCACCTATTTTGTTATTTCTTGGGTCAATTCTTGCTATCTTGGTGTTACCGCCTTGGTTTCTTCCAAAAGGACCGCCCGTGGTTTGAGGTCGTACGAAGTGCCCTCTTTTTAACTTCAACTGTTCCATGGTGCCTTCTACTCTTAGCGCCATTTCGACAGCCATGGCATAATCTTGGATTGGGACCGGAGCTAGTTTATCTTGTATTTCGAGCTTTAAACCAGAAACAAATTTCCAAACCTTTCTCTTTTCATTTTCAATAAAGTAAGGTGCATACCTGGCTAGTCTTGTAAACGTAGATTCATACTTAGCTACACTTAGCTCTCGTTGCTCTAGGTTGAGAAATTCCTTTTCTCGTTTCTCTCTCACGGTCAGAGGTACATATTGATTGTTGAATTCTTCAACAAAATTATTCCAAGTAGGCGGTACCTGCCTCGCCTCCCATTTGCTACTTATCCATTTCCACCAGTGGCGTGCGTCGGCCTCTAAACGAAAGGTGGCTAAGGTTACTTTTTGCTCCTCATCACATTTTATTACTTCAAAGATTTTTTCCATTGCCTCGATCCAAATTGTGGCTTTAGTATCGTCAAGTTCTCCTTGGAAACTCGGGGGCCCTAATTTCATGAAGTTGGCTAGTGCATCTTGCCCCGCACTCGAGTGGTTGTTGTTGTTAGTTTGGTATTCTAACACAGCAGTAATTCGATCGACGACGGAGGTTAAATGAGCAATTCCTTGTGCGTCCGTATTCTTTTTGGTGTTTCGTCCCGCCATCTATAGCAAACAAACAACTTAGTATTCACATAAGTTTTATATCACACCATATATATGTACAAGGCAAAAAGGGGATGCTTGTAGTACAAAATATTAGGCATCCAAACTCTAGCACTATCGTCTATAGTAGTATGCATCTATTAAGTACAACCATACTATATACAACCACGTAACTCCTAGTCTAAGTTAATAACAGGGGTGACACTAGCATCTATCCCAAAAGTGGGCTCCGCAGGCACCACATACTCTTCAGGAGGATTAGGGGAGAAATTTTCAGCAGTTATTTCCATGAGTTCTTTACTTCGTGAGTAAACTATCTCTAACAGACTCTGATGTTGGTGATGGACATCATAGATATGTGAGTGGGCTGCTTGAAGCAACATCCTTAGGTGAAATATCTCCTCATGTAACTTGTAATTCTCCTCTCGGAGCATAGTGATCTCACGCAACGTATCATCAAGTCGGGGTGGGAAAAGCTGCTTAGCCGGGTATCGACTAGTAGATTCTTCGGAGTGAGCCATTTCCTACAACAGAGTCAAAGATTAACGAGACCAATTTCAACTTGTAACTACCTAGGATCCTGCTCTGATACCACTTGTAACAACATGAACCTCTTATAGGATAAAATTTATAAGCAAACATTCTTTTATTTAACATTATACAATGAAACTTGAAAACATAATACACTAACTAAGCTGGTTCAGGAACATAAACTTGCAAAATCTAGTAATAATTCCTAACTAGGCATCCACTTCATAATTTCCTAGAATCTCGTGCGTGCTATCTTGGAGAGCCTGTTTTCCTAAAATAAATAGTATACACAAAACAGGTCAACATCACAGTTGAGTAGAAATTTTACCAAATCATATAAGGTGATAGTGTGTGTATTAAAACATGTAAGCACATTGTATCACATAATTTCACACTTCATTTTACCTTTGAATCACAAATAGTGATTTCAAATTCCTTGTAACTCCCAACATATTTCTCCTTTCCGGCCTTATTCTCCAACAATATCAATTCCTACCTTATTCACCAGTGGTCGTATCTCGAGATTACGCCAAATTCCTACGACCCACTTCAGTACACGGAACACTCCGTCCGAGTAAGGTGGGATTAGGACCAGGGATGGCGAGAACATATATTAAGACTGGCAAGCCCGTTGCTGCCCGGCCGAACTCTGCCCCATCCCCACCATAACACATCGAGGCCCGGCATGCACAATTAAGTTTTCACATAAACATATAAACATGTTTTTGCACATAGAACTTAATTTTAATTAAACATGATTTGCCTAACATGATAAGAATATGAAAACATATTATAACATAATTATATCTAACTATATGCAAGCATAATGACATAACAACATATGATAGGAGCATAATATAGATGATTGTAAATAAGCATGCAAAATAATAATTATAATTTAACATTCTAACATGCATATACTAGAACTTATATAACTTGATAAAATTCCTACCTTATTCTAACTTTCTTGATATATATATATATATATATATGTATTTGTATAGTAGTGTGTGTGTGTGTGACGTGAAGTTTGTGTGTGTGTAGAAAGTAGTGTGTGTGTGAAGTGTGTATAAAATAGTGTGTGTGTGTGGACGTGAGGTGTGTGTGTGTGAAGAGTAGTGTGAGTGTGTTGAGTAGTGTGTGTTTGTGTTTGGAAGACAAGTCCCCCTCCCCCCTTTTTATAGTGGTTTGGCAAGAAAGAACATTATTTTATTTCATTTTATCTTGTCATTATTACATTTTTACAACTAAGCTTGTTATTAAATGTGTTCACATTACAACTAAGCATTTCATTAATTGTGTTCACATTAATTTGTGGTTATAATTTACACAATTTGTAAATGTAATTACTAATCATTCATATATTAATAAGAAATACCGGGTTATTACAGGGCCCTCCCGCGATAGTGTGGATTACTCCACAAATGGGAATGTTGTCTTGTATGGTGGGTTGCTTGTTGGATCGAGGAGGGGGAGTATGCTCACTTCATGGAGAGTGGGACCTCTCTCTCTCCAAGAAGTGTGAGTCATCGTCCTTCGAGGATGGGGAGTGGTTTCTTTGGCTGCTCTCTCCTTTCTGGGCCCTCTTTTGACATACTTCTTCCCTTTTGGGTAGCTTGCATTGATCAACCTCTAAATTTTCTTTTTGAGGGCAAAACATCCCTTTTATATCATGGTTGCCTACCTATTTATGGAAGGCATAGTATTTGTTCCCCTTGGAGGGTCTCCATCTTAGTCTTAGATCTTCCTCGGCCTTCAGAAGATCGTGGGGTCATTTGCGTTGGTGGTAGTGAATATCTCCTTCCTCGACATCACCAAAGGGGTAAGGTCTGTGTCTCGCTGGCGGTCTTTCTTTTCTTTGGCATCAGGCTCCCTCTTGTACTTCATGTCATCCATGTTTATGTATTGTTGGGCGATGGACATGACCTTTTCCATGGTGGCAGGGCATTTTCGGGCCAGGTGATCCGAGCAGGCCTGGTTCCTTATAGCCCTTGTTATGATATCGAGGAGAAAGTCCATTTAGGCGCTCTCCACTTTGAGGAGCTCCGTGTTGAACTGGTTGAAGAAATCCCTCAAGGACACGTTATCCTTTTGTCGAATCTTGTGGAGGTGGGACGGAGGCAATTTAGCCAGACTCTTCATCTAGAAGTGATTGATAAACTTGATGGTCAAGTCAAAGAAACTCCTTATCGAACCAGGTCAGTGGTGAACATACCGCTACTAAGCCACACCTTAGAAGGTAGAATGACGTAGTAAAGACCACGCCCGGAAGCTTTATTTATAAGGCGGTAAAAACATTCATCGAGAAGTTCAATTGTTGCCCGCAATCATTACCAACGGTCAAAATTTTGAATTTACAGCCACAATTCTTGATTAGACCTCCGCTCAGAACCAGTTAAATTAAAACCTCCTCGAGTTTATGGCCTACTTGGTTAAGCTCCGAGCATCCCATAAACTGGGGGGCCTAATGACGTGGTAGAATCTGCCTCCACGTGGGCGCCACCTCGTTTTACACGTGCCACCGTTTCACAAATCTCCACATTACATTCTCTCCTCGGAATCCGAGGAGAATGCCGCTATCATGGTCTTTATTAGGATGTGACGACCAGTAAAATCCAATATTTTAATATTTGAAATTATGAAGTATTATTACTATTTTGTGAGGATTTCTTTTATTGTGAATAAATGTACATTTTATAACATATGACTTATTATTAGTGAAATTTAAACCTATGAATTTCTTATTAAAGTTTGTCAAAAATCATCATCCCATAAGTTTTCCCACAAATTTAACACATATTGGTGTTCTTTTATTATTGGAATTATTTTTTCCATGTCATGAAATTTAATTTCAATTTTCTTCTAATTTTCGAAAACAATAGTAATATTTATTCCAAATTAGAATTTTCCCAAAATCATTAATTTTCCTAATTATTTTCTTATTTATAAGAATTTAGAAATTTACCTTCTTTACAAAATTATATTTTTAAATTTACCGTCTTTACAAAATTATATTTTTTGAAATTGTATTTTAATAACTAATAATTAAATATTATAGACTATTATTCTTTGAATATATATATTTTTGAAATTGAAATTGAAATTTCTCTAACTTTCGGATTTTCCCAAATAAGTCATAAATTCCAAATAAAATTATAATTTTCAAAGTTTATAAATATAATAATATATTTCTTGAAATTATATGTATAATTTTCAAATTTTAATGATTTATAAACATAATTTTTGGATTTTAATTAAGTATAAATACAAATTCTAGATTTTATCATATTTTATAATACTTTTTGCAAGAATATATCCTCTAATACACATAAAATTCTTCTAGAAAATGTATACATGTATGATCCTCATCTTCCTAGCATTTTGAGTCCTGCATATAGAGGAGGGAGGTGGAAGAGTTCATTAAATTCCTAAGCTAGGTGTAAAATTTGCAATTATGAATAAATTGACCTTAATAATATAATAATCTACTTCTTCTTCTTATTTCTATAAACAAGACCACAAGACCACCCTTATTCCTCCCTCACCAACTGGCCACACCAAACACACTTGCACTCTCTTAATTTTCTTCCAAAACCCCCCATTTTCCTACCCCTTTTCCCTTCACTATACTTTCAAAAAGAAAAAGAAAAGGTAGAAACCTTACTCTAATTACATAAGTAGGAGTTTTTCTTTATTGCTTGAAGTAGGATAATTCTACTAACGCAAGCTTCCATACTCATGAGCCAAAGCTTGGTTAAAATCAAGCTTTAATGCTCTTGGGTGAGAGCTTTTGCCAAACAGGCTCCCATGCTTTGATTTAGGAGCAATTTTCCTTTACTATAAATTTATTATGAAATGAAGTATTGTGTGATTAGTGTGTAAGTCTTCTTATGTTATGAGCAGTTAGATGTTGGTTTCTTAAATTTCAAGATTTTATGTTAATTAAGGTTTAGTGATACTTGTATGCTTGAAATGAAATCATGAAAATATTTAAAGTATCCTTTACGTTCCAAGTAGGTTTATGAATAATCATATGATCTTGTGAACATTATGTGATTCTGCAAAGTGTTATGTGACCCATATATGCCTACATGTCCATAGGATTGAAGTTTACAACTATGTGTGTAGTTGTTGAAAATTCCTTTATAAAAGGTTGTCTCAAAAGAAGTATAACAATATTTTTGAAACTATGTTCATTTTATGAAACTAAAGAGGCTTAATAAAATGATATGTTTCTATGAAAAAGTATTAGTTTTGACAAGATATACTATTTTCATAAAAATACATTTCTTAAAGTTACCAAAATATATCTATATGTGTTTCTCTATTCTATACATACATATGTCTGTAGTTGTATATATTGTTCCAATGAATCTTTTGTATTTGTTTATATATATATATATCATACATATACATATATAATAAATATATATATAGTTATATTTTATATAATTATGTTTTGGATATTGTCTAGATATATAGATACATCATACGTACTTATACACACACACACACATATATATATAGGTTAAGATAGGTATGTAGGATATTATTATATTGAAGAACTCTATTTAGTTTACAATAATGATATGCTTTTCTAATATGTTGAAATATGAAAGCAAGAATTCCACAACTATGCCTTTATGTGAATAAATTGTGATTATGTCGGAATGGTTTGGGTGAGTTCCGTCGAGACATACCAATGGGGTAGCCGGCTGTAAGAGTTATCACTCCCTCGATCTCCTAATCCCCCCTTGTGTAAATGGAGTGTTCTACATAAGAGAGCGGGTCATAGGAAAATTTGGTGTAACACCCGGGGTATGACCACCGGAGGATAAGACTAGCGGGAGAAATGTGTTGGTTGTATATATATCAGCCTGGGTAGTCATAAGGGTCATTGTCAGGTGACGAGAAAGGTTGAAAAATGTAAAAATATGTGTTTATGTGCAAATCACACACACGAGCACCTTATGTGATTAGGTAACATTTCTATTCAACTATATGTTGATTGTGTTCATATGATGTGTTTTAGATGAACCCAAGGCTAGCCTTAATGAGGTTGAAGATGAGGAACAATTTATAGCCTTCTATTAGGAAGAAAGCTATTAATTTCCGCTGCGTACTTGTTTGCTTTTGTCAACTTCAATCTTATGTCTTCTGTAAACTGATATTTTGGATCTGGAGTTGCACTTGATGTACCATCACGATATTATGTTTCTATGTAAGCATAGTTCCTATTAAATGCTTTATATGTAAATTATAACAAACATGGGATAGAATTCCAACGCATCAAGGAGTTTATATTGCCAGATGATGAGCAATTGAAAAGAGAAATATTAAAAGAGAGTCACAATACGAAATACACGATCCATCCAGGGACAAACAAGATGGATCAAGATGTTAAACGACAATATTGGTGGCCCAAAATGAAGTGGCAAATAGCAAAGTTCGTATCCAAATGCTTAGCATGCCAATAAGTTAAAGCAAGTCATAAAAAGCAGTTTAGGTTACTACAGCCATTACCAATCCCTTAATGGAAATGGGAACACATTACGATGGATTTCATTATGCGACTACCATGAACACAAAAGGGACATAATGCAGTATGGGTAGTAGTGGATAGACTCACGAAAAGCGCCCCTTTTATTGCATTTTCTAAGACTTGCTCATTGGAAAAAATGGCAGAAATTTATCAAAATGATATCCTCAAATTAATAGTTACCTAGCCCTTCCAGAATTCGCCTACAATCATAGTGACCAAGCCACCATAGGAATGGCTCCATTCGAAGCTCTTTTTGGACCGAAGTGCAGATCCTTGATCTGTTGGTGGAAAGTAGGTGAAAGTAAACTTATAGATCTGGAACTGATTCACGAGACGACTGAGGTTATTAAGGTAATCAAAAAGCGTATGGAGACAACATATAGTCGTTAGAAAAGCTATGCCGATAAAAGGAGAAAAGACCTGGAATTCGAAGAAGGTGACTTTGTATCCTGAAAGTTTCACCAAGGAAAAGAATAGTAAGGTTTGGAAGGAAAGGAAAGCTAAGCCCCCGCTATGTTGGACCTTTTGAAATACTAGTGAAAGGGGGAAAAATTGCTTACAAGTTAGCCCTGCCTCCAAATTTAGTAGAAGTACATGATGTATTTCATGTCTCTACGCTTAAGAAATATCAACCTGACCCCTCTCAAGTCGTGAACCATGAATCCCTCGATATTGGCAAAGACCTAACCTATATTGAAGAACTAATTAAGATCTTAGATTTCCAGGAGCACACATTAAGAAATAATAAGATCCCGTTAATATGTGTTTTATTGAAGTATCATGGGATGGAAGAGAATACTTGGGAACGGCTAGAGGAGATGCAAGAGAAACACCCGCAGTTGTTCGACTAGACGTAAGACACAATTTCAAGGATGAAATTTTCTAAAGAGGAGAGGATACGACAACCCGGTAAAACCCATTATTTTAATATTTGGAATTATGAAGTATTATTACTATTTTATGAGGATTTCTTTTATTGTGAATAAATGTACATTGCACTACATGCATTTTATAAACATATGACTTATTATTAGTGAAATTTAAACCTACGAATTTTTTATTAAAGTTTTTCGAAAATCACCATCCCTTAAGTTTTCCAACAAATTTAACATATATTGGTGTTCTTTTATTATTGGTATTATTGTTTCCATATCATGAAATTTAATTTCAATTTTCTTCCAATTTTCAGAAATAATAGTAATATTTATTCCAAATTAGAAAACATACATTTACTAGATTGAATTATTTACTTCACATTTCTAAAATAATTTCATGTATATATATAAGTATACATAATTATACATATAATTAGTTAAATATGTCTTCCATTATTTTAATTACTCAATTTATGTCATTTTCATGAAATATGTGGTAAGAAGGAATAATAATTGGAACCTCTTAACTCTTAGTATTTGATGCGGTCGATTCTTGGTTCAACCACATGTCGGGGTATGATGAACTCCGGGATGATCTTACTGGTAGCCCACCTGTCAAAGAGGGAGGAACGCATGTGAGACTAGCCGGTTTTGCCCATCTGACACTCAAGTCAGTATTTGGAGAAAATGATGAATAGTATATGAGAAGCTAGTTTGCTTATCAAGAGAGTGAGAATATTATGTGTTCCCTTACCCTTGGATAGAGAGCCAATGGGAGCTTTTATATGAGAGTGAGGAGCTTGGATGTGATATGGTTGGTGGGAGTCGGTCATTTTCAGGACTGTAGCCATTCTGGCGTGTGCCTTTTGTCCCCTCCATGGATCCTATTAGCAGATGCTCTCACTTCTCTAATGAGGGTTTTCTTGGCAATTAATGTGTATCTTGGGCATTTATGACCAAGGATTGTATTTATAACGTGGCATTTAATGCGTTGGAGACTGATGGGATGGACCCAAGTGCCACTGGGATGCGTTAGGTGGCAGTGGGCTGCACCTGTCAGTGATCGCCAGCTAGATTTATCCCTGTTGGATGCCAAACCTTGCAACGACTAAGTGTGGGATCTCGCCCTCGATTGGGGCGCGCTCAAGGGCTGCGACTCATCTCGAGGGTCCCCAGGATAGCATACCCATGCCTTAAGGGGCTCTCAAGAGAGATCAGCTTATGAGCCCTTTCGAGGGCCATCATCGTATCGAGGGCCACAACTCCTCACTTAGAAATTTGGAGGCTTATACTGACGTGGCGTAGTGAGGTGGCACCTGACTTATCATTAGTCCCCCCACTCTTGATTGTGACGAGGACGTCAGCTTTCAAAAGTGATCTGGTTGGTTGGATATCAGGTGTCTTTTCGCTTTTGAATTTGAAACGCCATCGATACATGAAAAGTCTCCTTTTTTCCAGCTCTAACGACCCACGCGCCCCCATCCATTAATATCTGGCGGCCGAAAAGTCATGATGACAGGGGGCATGCCTGGTCATAATTACTGTAGGCTTTTTTGCCCCAGCGATCGAGAAGTCATAATATCTGGCGTTCCCCATGTTACTTATAAATAGTTGAGGGCTCGCTTCAAATCTATTTTTTCTCTTACTCACCTACAACATTTGTACGAGCATTGGAGGCAAGAGTTTTCAAGAACGACGTTGTTATCGCTTTCGGACACTCGTCTTCTACGTTCATCTTCTCCAGGTGAACTATTTTCCTTATTCTCTTTCTTAGCACTTCCATCCTAGCCAGAAACCCTAGCCGCCATGGGTCTGAAAAGAAAAATATTGGACGATTCAGATCCAATGCTTGAGGACTTGGCGGCGGAGAGGGAGGTCCGCCTTCCCTCCCAGCCAATTTCAGGCACCGGTGAAGGTCGCGTCGCAGAGGCCATCAGGGCGACCCAGGCCGGGGTGTCGCAGAGCGGAGATCTGAGGGGAGAGGCACCAGGCAACGCGCCAGAAAGAGCCCGCCCTAGGCAGAAGAAGAAGATACCGGGCCGGCCAGAGGGGACACCGGGCCCAGTTGGTCCCCTGCTAAGAGCCCGAAAACGCGGGGTGGCAGAATGGGCAAGTTTCAAACTTCTTCACTCCCTCGCGATATTTCCAGCAATATTACGGCAGCGGAGATAGATAGAATCCGGGAGGAGTTCGGGGTTCAGTTTTTTGTTCACATGCCGAGCCCCGACGAGAACACGGTGGAGCCCCGGGAGGGGTGCGTGGCCTTTAACCTCTACCATTTCGAAGCGGGGTTGCGCCTACCCTTTCTCCCGAGATTTGGAGGTTGTTGGAGTTTGCCGACGTCGGTCCCAGTCAGTTGGTACCCAACTCGATCATGATCATCATCGCCTTCGCGGTGATCATGAAATGTTTGAAGAAAGAAGTCAGCCCAGCCAATTTTTTGGAGTTCTTCCGGTCGAACGAGTCGGTTCGGTCTGGCCCAGGCGAATCGGTCGAAGATGAGCTTGGTTTCTTGTACTTGTCCGCCCATTCAGCTTCCTCGAAAGTGCTGCACGGCTTTAAGTCCTCCCATGGGTGTGGGTGGAAAAGGAAATTTGTCGTCGTTGAGGATTGAGGGCAGTTGGGAATGCCCTCGAACTGGCGTCAACCTCCTGTGCTTAACCGCAACTTCTTCCATGAAGAGCCCAGCTTTGACGAAGGGAAAGTGGTAGACTTTGCTAAAATGGAGAGAATGTATGCCATCTTCCTGACCTCGGAAGACATACTCCGGGCCTGCTGCCTCTCGAACGCGTCCGGCGACCCCGGCCGAAGCGAGCGCCCTAGTACGCGGCGCCAAACTTATACAAAGAGCGACCTTAGGGCCTTAAATCCCCCTTCTTTTTTCTTTTTTCTTCCTTATTTTTTTATGTTCATTTCTAGTTTTTCTTTTTCTTCTCGAGGATTCCCCATTGCTATTAGCTCATATCCGTCACCATGTAGGTCTTGAGATCCTAAAGGACGCACGTTGAGCTTTGTTGGCCAGCCTGGACCGTCAAAGGCGCCAAACCCAACCCCCTCGACCCAAGGTGTCAGTGTTCCACAAGGCCGTTACTCAGAAAACAAGGTGGCCAAAGAGAGATACTAGCACCGGTGAGGGATCTAGCCAAGGCGCAGAGGCCACCTGGGTACTGAGGGTGGTCAGGGAACCCTTGGACCAAGCGACCCCCCAAATTGAAACTTCCACGCTGCCGCCGGCTCCTGTCACTGCCGGCGTGTCTTCCCCCGCTGCACCTCCGTCAAGGCCTCCTCCCACTGAAGCATCGCCCCCGCTTCGAACGGGAGCTTCACTTGGCAGTCCCCCCTCTGGGGCTCCTCAGGCAACTCCCTCCACAAGGCCAAGTCCCCAGCCCGAGAGGGTCGCTGCTCGAAGGGCCATGCTGGCGATTTCCATTCGTGAAGGAGCACTAAAGGCTCTTGAAAGAGGGCTGCTGCAGAAGAGGCCGCTCATGGGGCCAAGAAGCGAAGGCCCGTTCGGACGAGCAGGGGGAAATGAGCTGCCAGCCCCGAGCCCTCAGATACTGACCAGGAGGAAGAACTCCTCAAGTGTGCGGATGTGGGGCCCAGCAACCCCATTCATCTCCAAGATCACCACTCCAACCTTCGCATAACCGGAGTGGGAGCCAACGAGACCTAACACCAAGATGAACTTGGCTCTACTCCGGGGTCTTCAGCTGCCAGCCGACCAACAGGCGCTTCTAAAGTGCTCGATTGTAGAGCTGGAGGCAAATTTGGCCAACGCCTCGATTGGGGTATGGAAATGTCTACTCTCGCCTTCCATTGAGTTCGCTGCATTTTATCTAAATTCTCTCGATGTTCTTGGGCAGGTCGTCGTCCCTCTCTCCCACCACTTCTCCGTCGTGCGAGCATTTTTTGTCGGGGGAAGAATAAGTACAAGAGGCTGTTCAGGGAGGAGAGGAAGAAGAAACGCTAAGTCCCGACTGAGGTGAAAAAGCACCTCGAAGAGACTGAGGTCCTCGTCGGGGAACTGGCCTCGACCACTAATGCCCTTCGAGGGCAACTGCAAGAAAGTCAGCAACTTCTCAAGTCCGCCAGGACTCGCATCATAGAGCTCGAGAAGCAATGCAAAGACTTGGACGACGAGGTGAAGCGTACGACCACGGCCTTAGAGGATGCCCGGGAGCTGTGCGAGGAGACTGCCCTCGCTCGCGACTTCACCCAAAAGCGCCTTGAAGTAGTGAATGAAAAAAGAGCTGAGGCGGAAGCCAAGGCCTTCCATAACTACAACGAGGGTGTCAAACTGGGGCTTCGGCTGAGTGGACCTTTCCCGGGCGGTGCCACAAGAGGATTAAGCGCGCCTTCTCGAGGTTCCTCGTGAGCGAGGCGTTCGATTACATTCGAACATACCTTAGCTTCCAGGACTCTGCGGAGGCAATTGATCTTGTTCTCGACCAGCTCCAGGTGCTGGGTGACTTGGATGAGGACTTTGATCGCAACTCCATTGGACTTTCTTTAGACCGCAACGGGATGGCTTTAGAAGAGGCGTCACCCTCGACGGCGAAGTCCAAGGAGTTCGACTTCCAGGGGAATGAGTTCAATTTTGTCCTCCGCCGCCTCGACATCCTCCCATCTGAAAGTGCAAAAGGCAAGTCATCGGGGGAAAAAGACCTTCCGCTCCCACCTGCACCGGCCCCCGAAAGTTGGAGAGATCAGATGGTCGGGCCAAGTTCTCCCAGCGACCCCGAATGCGATGACGGCGGCAACAAGGTGGGCGCGGATGTTGGCGCCGGGGGCCAGGGCGGAGGCCAGGATGAGGGGCCCATCGAAGTTAGTGACTAGGTGAAAACCCCCCTTCGCTGTAACCCCCTTAACCTCTGTAACTCCCCTTGTACAAATCCCGCTCATCACCCCTTTTGTATGTTGGCCGCCCTCGAGCTTATTAATAAAGTTTACTCATTTTCGGGGCCTTTCCTATTTCGCAAAGTATGATTAGCTTTTGTTCGTTTTTGTTTTTTGTTTTGTTTTTAAGTTATAATGTCTCGAAAAAATTGAGGGATTTCCTCGATTTCACGAGTGTGCTAGGTTATGCGTTTCAGTACAAAATTAATTAAGAACTTAAACATAATCGAGAGGAGTAACAAAGTTTTACTGAGTTTATAACGCAAATTCCCTCGATTTCATAGGTGTACTAAACTATGCATTCTCCAGAAAAGAACGCAATTGATTAATGGCGTGCAAGAACAACTTAAACATAATCGAGAGGAATAAGAAAGTTTTATTGAGTACGTAATTTTGTACAACCCTTCTCCGCTTGAAATAAAAGTGTTCTCGACACGTTTTTCATCAACCGAGAAAATAATTACTCGAGGATAGGACAACAGACTTATCTTAAACATAGAACTTTATGAGATTCGAAGCGTTCCATGGTCGAGGCAACTCTCTTCCTTTCATGTCCTCGAGCCAGTACGCATTATTTTTTGAGACCTTTACAACTTTGTAAGGTCCTTCCTAGTTTGGATCCAACTTTCCCACATGCCTGGATACCTCGACCTTCTTGAGGACTAGGTCTCCAAGTTGGAAATTCCTGGGGCGTACTCCTTTATTGTAAGCTCAGGCCATGGAGGCTCGGTACTTTTGCATCCTCGACCAGGCTTCGTTCCTTTTCTCCTCGAGCAAATTCAGCTCCACGGCACAATTTTCCTCATTTCTGGACTTATTGAAATGCGCCACCCTATTGTACTATGCAGTATTTCAGCTGCGATCACCGCTTCAGATCCGTACACTAAAGCGTATGGGGAGTCCGCTGTTGCAGTTCGAGGGGTGGTGTGATAGACCCACAATACCCCTGGCAACTCGTCTGGCCACTCCCCTTTAAGAGCGCCCAGTGCCGTCTTGAGATTTTGCAGAATGATGCAGTTGGTGACCTCAACTTGACCATTTGCTTGGGGGTTTCCCACTGATGTGAACCGCTGTTCAATGCCATAACTCTGGCACCATTCATTCGTGGCTCGACTCTGGAATTGAGTGCCTTTGTCCGATATTAATGTCTAAGGGACCTCGAATCGGCAAATGATTTTCTTCCATATAAAGGATCGAATCGAGGCATCAGTGATCTTGGGGACCGCCTCAGCTTCGACCCACTTCGTAAAGTATTC
>JAOWBU010000153.1:0-50000 GCA_026212405.1 Petrea volubilis | reverse complement strand
TTACAAGTTGGAATAGCATATAAAGAGCAAATGCTACAACGTTCAATCCCATAAAGTTTGAACTAATCAAATTTCGGTTGAACTGTCCCTCAGTTATACAACTTTCATCTTATCATGTGATGTGTCTATAGTCTATAGCATGAGTCTGTGATTCATTTGTACTCACCTAAAAATGTGGTGATATAAACAGTGAAGAAAAATAAAACATAGTCTAATTTATGCATCAAGATGTGCATAATACACATTGTAAACTTAAAGGGTAGGTTTTGATAATTTCAAAAAGGAGTGTGTGTATAATTTATACCAACTCCCTAAGGAGGTCCATAATCAACCTAAATTTTACTCTGTTCTTTGTAATCAGAAAATTTAGCACCATATGATCAAAAGCAAAACAGGTACACTGAGTATAAAACAGAGTCACATCCATCGAAGAAGGTGATATCACAGAACCTTCCTACATAAACTTAAGAAATTTCAAGCCTAAGCACAAAAGGCATCCACTATAACTTACTGACCTTGACACGAAAATTCTCATATATCGGATGCTTTGTTGGTGCTCTTACTGCATAGCTGTGCTTTTTATCAATTGATGTAATCGGATCATCATGGTGGTTATAATTCTCCACAAAATCATGCCCAAGTAGAAACTCCGGAAGCCTATGTGCATAAGATTCCTCATAGCTGAAATTTGCCCAAAGGCCACCATGTTAACATTTTCAGAAGAAAAACATTACAGAAGTATCAAAAACAGAAACTAAATATAACCGGTGTGGGAATAAGTTGCATAGGTAATCCAGATGGGCTTCAGTTTCAAGCAAATCCATGCCACTTCCATCTGTTTCACCATTTGTAGGCGCTTTGACTTTCTTTGAATTATGGAAGGAGTGAAACTGCTCAGATGCCATGGACTTGATCATCTTCCTACCCATAAAGGTACCAATTCTGACAGATCCATAATCTGCACCACCAACACTGCAGCACACTTATTAGTTTTCACAAGGGCTATCGATAGGTGACCAGCATGCATCTTTTACTTTCCAACAGAGTTCCATGATATATCCACAGGAAAAGAAACAATTTCAACCACAAAAACTCATACAATGTTTCTTTAAAAAGAAAAAAATATATATATTGGTTGCATTTCTAATAAAACCAGAAATGGCGTATTATTAGTACTTGTTGATATGGTACTTCCATCAACAATTGCTGGTTTGACATGTTGATGTTGGTACTAGTATCAAAGTTTTCACTTTCTTATTTTTTGTTGTAACATATTGAAGCCATGAAAATGACAGTGAAATATCAAGTAAAATACAGAACATTCTTTTCCTGGTTGCTTTTGTTTCCGAGATTGCTCACTATGACCGTCTAAACAACCTTTCTATATTTATCTAATTCTAGGACTAATGTAGTGCAGTTGCAAGATAAAATCTTAGATAGCCCTAGAAACATTATGGGCATGTCTGGGTGTATGATATTAGTGAGGAAATGGAAAAGAGGATATAAGGACTAAACAGGTAAAGCAGAATGTTATAACGTCTTAAGTGAAGAGAACAGCCATCTTAATGTTTTCCTCATTAAAGTTCATGATCCGAAACACAGGGCAAAATTAGGATCAGGATACAAGCAGGACACAGATGAATGTCTCAAAGTAAAAAGGTCAAAAATATATACATGTTTGTCTTACTAGTCTTGCTATACCAAAATCTAAGTAAAGATTTATTTGTGAATTAATTTCTATCAGTACAAAACGAAGCCTTTTGTCAGTTCTCCCCCCTACTTAAAACCTACACAAAATATGAAAAATAATCTCAATATACAAAAGCTAGCACCTTTCAGACACTGGGATGAGCACTTCTGGAACCAGAACTTCATGAAAGCAATAATCCGAAAATATGACTAGGAAGAAAAGATAGAGAAGAGTAGATACACTGATGTTATACCTGTGTCGTATCCCTGAGTCGATCCCCCAAAATCCTATATGAGAAGGGATGTCCACATGTCCTAATACTTCAGCAGGCTAGTGGGACACGAAAAACAGTAAATTTCACGTCTTACTAGTTTCAACATTTTTCTGATAAATAGTTTGCTTGATTCTAACCTGACATATCATAGCTAGAAGTTTGTTTTCTTCACCACATGCAGAAGCCATCTGATCCATCACTCCACAAGGAGCCCCAACAACGAGATTCTCAACCTATTTCAGGCAAGGAGTGACCAATGTTGAAAAAACACAAAAAGAAGGGGTACATAAATTGGAAATATGAAGATGTAAGGAAAAATAGAGGACATTGGACAAATAAAGTAGCATGCCTTTTGGCAAAGCAAAGCAAGATCTCTTGGTGCAATATCCACTCCTGCAAAAATCGATGAACCCCATCAATATGTCATTCACAAGGCCAACAGCAATATGTTGTTCAGCAAGAAGCATAAGGTAACAAGATTGCTGGTCCATAAGCATGGATTAATCAGTAATCTTCATCCAGGAGTAAACAGGGCTGCTATTTTGACTGAGTCGTGGTAAGTTTTGAAGTAGATAGTGAATGATAAGTGGGGTTTTGGCTTTGGTCCCATCAGTAGAAATTCAGATGAAATAGAATTCCATAGTACCATGACAAGCAGCCACCGCAGACATGGTCGCAACTTCTATTGCAGCTGAAGATGATACACCTTTGGCCTCTGGAACACCAGAAATCACCTACCATATCATGAACAATCGGCTTGTATTAATATTATGGAACTCATACCAAGATGGAGGCAAACATAAATTAATGCAATAAACTAAGATGAATATTTGAAATCTGATTTATAATAACATGCTTCCATTTTGCATTCTATTGGATGCTAAATGTCTTGATTGGATGCTTTCAGGAACAGGAAATAAAGCAAAATAGCTTATAGCTTCAGCGCCTCCAGCATAAATGTTGTCAATTGGAAAAATAAGAAATTTTGCAGGCTAGTTGTCTACTTTGAGCAGGTGGTCATGAAGATTTTTGATTTAGCAATTTTCCATCAACTCCGACTCCTTGCAGAACAATATAGACAGATATGTGATTTGTTTACAATTTCAAGACAATTGATTAGAATGTAAGCAAATTACTTCATTTAGAAGCTAATTACTCATACATGGGAAAACTAAATTATGATGTGGAGATCTTTGGTAGAGATGATCGCACTAAGAAGCATATGAGCTATTTTATAATGTCTTGATCTTTCCCAATCTAAAAACATAATTGATTTATATGATTAGTTTCTTATTAAAGTTTAGCGCAAGTCCCTCCTTCACCCAACAAGGCGCCCTCTTTATCTATAGGGGACAAACTAGAACAAAATCATTCAGAATGAGATTACCTAAAATGCTTTATAAGAACTAGTTTGACATGGATAATTTCATGAAAAGCCATTAATTAACAGCTTACAAACATGAATAACTCTTGAAAGAGTAAAGAAACAACAGGAAATGAGAATATATTACCATTATGCTAATACTGTCCACAATTTTAACGCCCAATTCATTCATCAATACCAGAATCGTACCAGCAACATATGCAGCCCACCTGTGAACGAACCCAGGATAGTGTCTAACTAGCGTTAATTATAAACTTTAAAGGTAACAGAAAGACACAAAAAGGATTACTTCTGTGATTGGTCCCGAGCAAAGTACTGTCGCGCTTTCTCATATGGAATAGGATGTCCATCTTCTACGAAATCAGACAAGTCCATGTCAAATGTAGGTGCCCGATTACTTAGTTCTGAGCCAAATGACACCTGCAAAACCAAAACCTCAACATTTATGTCTGACAGGAGACCTGTTAAATACCTATATTGCTATTAACGTAATCAACAGAAAAAATCACGACGGCATACAATTTGGAGTACAGGGTAAGAGCCTTGTCCTTTATTATGCTGCCTGGCCTGAGCATGTTTCCACAACTTATGTTTGCCTGGATGATTCCTCTGAATGGCAACATGGCATGCCTCTCTAATAGGCATCTGCCAGAGAAATCATGAAATATCATCATATTACTAAAAAGCAATTGATTTTGGCATATGTATTAAGAATCATTAATCTCATGAAAACCGAAATACCTGGAGGACTAAACTTCCTGAATAATCTGCAATTCCTCCCATCACATCTAACCTCCCTGGAGCTCTAGCTACAACAATTTCTTCCTGCAACACCAGATAATGAGAAGAACAATGAGATTATGAAAATTGCAGCTTAGCAACCTGCAAAAAATATGAGATTTCAAGAAGAATAAGAAGAAATTACCCACGCAAAAGCAAAATAAGAGTGGGTGCACAAAAAAATGAGCAGTAATTTCTTCATGATTATATACAATTTCTTTGAATCCTCTAATTCCACTTTTCAGCTAAGAACAATAACTATATTGATAGTGTGAATAGAAGAGGAAATTTGTTCTTGTACTATTACCATGAACTAATCTCATTATACAGATATTAGTAAAGACAGATGAAAGGAAACATAATAAACTCTTTCCTAATATACAAAACTAGAATTGGGGCTAATAATGCTAGAATATTTCAACACTACCCTTCAAGATGGGACATATATATCGATCATCCCCAATTTGTTACATAAAGTCCTAAATCTATTTCCCCCCAAAGCTTTAGTAAATACATCAACAATTTGCTCTGAAGAAGGAGTGAATGGAGTACTGATTATGCGGCTCATCACTGCATCATGAATGAAATGACAGTTAGCCTCAATATGTTTTGTCCTCTCATGGAAAACTGGGTCGCTCGCAATGTGAATGGCAGCCTGGTTGTCGCAATACATAGGTAAAGGTTCGTCATAAGCAATCCCCAATTCTCCTAACAAGTTCTTTAGCCACAACATTTCACTAGTGGTATGTGCCATAGCTAGTTCTTTAGCCACAACATTTCACTAGTGATATTTTCCATAGCTCGATACTCGGCTTCTGCGTTGGATCTAGCCACTGTGGTTTGCTTCTTACTGCACCATGTCATGAGATTTCCCTTAACATATGTGCAATAGCTAGAAGTAGACCTCCTATCTCCCTTAGACCCAACATAATCTGCAACATAATAAGCTTCAATCTTCAAATGTCCATGCTTCCTAAAAGTTAGACCTTTGTCGGGAGAACCTTTTATATATTTTAGAATCCTCATAGTTGCTTCAAAATGAATAGGTTGTGGTATATCCATAAACTAGCTAACTACTCCAGCTGCGAAAGATATGTCTGGTCTAGTCACAGTCAAATAAATCAGTTTGCGTACTAACCTCCTGTACCTTCCTTTGTCCTTGAAATAGGTGCCATCATCATTCCACAAATCCGGATTCAAGTCTATAGGGGTATCAACCGGCTTGGTCCCCAGTAAACCAGCTTCCTGTGGTAAATCGATAGCATATTTCCTTTGAGATAACAATACACCATGCTTGCACGAGAAACCTCAATCCCTAGAAAATATCAAGGAGGGCCCATGTCTTTAGTAACAAATTGTTCCTTCAAATATCCCTTAGTAGCTTGGACACCTTCAACATCGTTGCGGGAGATCAGAACATCAACAAAGTACACAATTAGGACAACAATGCTTGATTGTCCGCGTTTCATAAAAATAGAATGATCAGCCTAGCATCTGTGAAACCCAAAATCACTGACGACACAACTAAACTTGTCAAATCAAGCCCGAGGACTGGGTTTCAAACCATAGATTGCCTTTTTCAATATGCACAAAATATCTTTCTTCTCACCTTGAACAACACACCGTGGAGGTTGCTCCATGAATACCGTCTCGTGTAGGTCGCCATAGAGGAAGGCATTTTTGATATCCATTTGAAACATAGGTCCGTTCTGATTGACAGCTAAGGAGAACAACACCCAAATGGAGTTAAGACAAGCAGCTGGCGAAAACGTCTCAAGATAGTCAACTCCATACGTCTTGGTGTAGCCCTTTGCCAGAGCCTAGCTTTGTGATGGCCGATGGTGCCATTAGCACGATACTTGAAGGTGAAAACCCATCAACAAGCAACGATGTCAACATCTGGTGGTGGAGTAACAAGTTCCCAAGTCCCCCAAGGTATAAAAGCAGGCATCTCCTCATCCATTACCTATTTCTACTAAGGGATCTGTAGCGCCTCACCGTGAGTTGAAGGAATAGATTTTGTAGAAAGAGAAACAACAAAACTATGATATGAGGAACTAAGGTTATCAAAAAACATATAATTGGTTAGAGGATGCGCAGTAAAAGAACGTTTACCTTTGCGCAAGGCAATGGGTAAGTCAGAATCAAAGGATCACAGTATAGAAGAGGACGGATCTATAGGAGAGGAAAGTGGACCAACGGCAACTTGAGGCATGGTGGTCTTATGTGGGCATCATCGTGAATACAGATGCAGTGTTAGATAGTGGTCGGAAGGAGGATCAAAAGGAAGCGTAAGAGCCATCTGCTAAACGAACAGAATTCATGGAGTTAGACAAAGATAAGGAGGAAAAATGAGACTTATGACCAGTGATGTAGGTAGTAGCACTAGAATCTGATAACCAAGACTCACCTTGAGACACTACAAAGGCATCTGAAGGGTGGGATGCCGGAGCACTAGTGGAATGAGCCGAATGAGTACGCAACAGTTTATCATATTTTTCACGGCTTAACATGACCTGATCTGACTAATGCTGGAGGGCAAGAGAATCACTAGGAACAACATTAGCCCACTCTGGTCACCAAACTTTTGCCAACACTGATCAGAAGTATAATTAGTGAAATCACAATGCTTACATGGAGGAAATTTACCGCAGCCACCACGAACGCGACCACCACTAGTGCGTTACTGCGTGTGCCACTCCGACCACGACCCCGAACAGTCGAGGCAGAGGCTTCAACAGGACGAGTGTGTGAGCCTGAAGCCCTCGTGGACACACGTAAAACGCGAGAGAAGGCATTGGGTAAGGTAGGAACCATGTCGCTGGCCAAAATCTGATCACGAGTTGGCTGAAGAGAGATGTCTAGTCCAAACAAAAATTTGGCCGCCCAAAATTCTTCCCATTGAGAATTCCTGGTATCTTGATCACATTTTAAAGGGTGGTACAGGAGTATCTCATTATGCGCTCCTTTAACGAGGGAATAACTCTGCCAGACTTCGACCATCCTGTTTTAATGAAATACCTTCTCGTATAGCTCAAATACACGAGAAACATTTTTCTCATTGGAGTACATATCGTGAACAGTATCCCACATCTCCTTTGCTGAGGTTAAAAACATCAAGTTCGAGGCAATCGAATCTTCCATGTTGTTCAATAATCAAGCCAGAACAACATACTTGTTTGTTTGCCAAGTTGCAAAAGTGGCGTCTTTTGAATTGGGAGGATCCTTAAGAATATGGTCCAATTTTCATTGGAATCAAGAAACAATTTAAATGACTGAGCCCAGAGGAGATAGTTTGAACCATTCAATTTAATGGTTGTGACAGTAGGACTTTTGGATTCTGAAGAAGAGGGCATATGTAATTAAAAAAAGGGAGTTGATACGGGCTGGAAAAAAAGAGGCAAGATAATATGAGATGAGAGGAGTCGTACTGTGTGTTTGTTATGTGTTTTAAAGAAAAGAGAGGAACCAAATTGTAAAAAAAGGCGTAACCCACTGGAGAGAGAGAAAGAAAAAGGAGAAACTAAAGAGAGAGGCACCACATCAAAGAAAAAATGAGGAGAGACAGAGAGCGCATCCCTCAGTTATGTAAAGGGAAGAGACAGAGGAGGAGCGGTACTTTAGGGCATGGAGAACCAACTTTATATAAGTGTTCTGGTGGATCTAGTACCACGATTCGCCGCCTATAACTCACTAAGTCCGAGTTAGTTACGCGTTTGATTCGATGATAATTTAGACATTGAAACGCTAAAGGCAATGAGAGAGGGTGCACAACATGAAAGGGTGAGGGAAGGAGGTGGACAAGGGCCGGGGTAGGGGTGGGCGGCGGAAAAATTAGGGCTTGGGTGGGTTGGGCGGTGCTGAGGTAGGGTTTCATGTCTCTGTTCTCTCTTTTTTGTGTGACTTTTTTTTTTTCCCCTCTTTTCTATGTTTGGCTCAATACCATGCGAATAGAAGAGGAAATTTGTTTTTGTATTATTTACAATGAACTAATCTCATTATATAGAAATCAGTGAAACATATGAAAAGAAACATAATAAACTCTTTCCTAATACACAAAACTAGAATTAGGGCTAATAATGCTAGAATATTTCAACAGATAGAATGTCCACTAGTGTGGCTTCTGACTTATGTTGCTTCCCCTTCTATTTCTCTTTTCAATCTTACTTTTCTTGCATTGAATTTTTTTTTTCCCTCAAAGAAAACCTCTTCTAATACAAATTTGTGGCATCAGTTCATGGCCTATAGCTTGCAACTACCTCATCATCTAATAATCGAGCCAACTCTATAAGTTTCAAAAAAGAAAAATAAAAAAGTCTTTGAACTAGAAAATGACTTACTTTTTACATGAATGGGGGAAAATACAGGAAAATGACTTACTTTTTACGTAAATGGAGGGGGAAAAAAAGGAAAAATAAAAAAGTCTTTGAACTAGAAAATGACTTACTTTTTACATAAATGGAGGGAAAAAAAAAAAACTATCTTCGTGTTCAAAGTCATTTTCATATGCAAATTACTTTGTACTATCAAATTAAGTGGCAATCAACTCTTCACTTTCTATATGAGATATGATACCTTCTCATGTTTCCAAATGGCCTTGGTAATAGGTGATAATATCTACAATTAGATAATTGCTGATTAACCATAGGGCATTTCAAATAGAGTAGGAACTAAGAAGCCTAAATTTCTTTACAGAACAATTGTTTTTATTTTCTTTTTCCTTACTGTTAAGTGTTAACTCCTTGAATGAAGAAATGATATTTTCCACTTAGGTACCAAAATTTTACATAATTACATGGCATGATTCCCTGGCACTACATAAAAACAAAAAGGAAAAATACATAGCCCCAGCAAGAAGTGTGAAACAATAATTCTTGTGATAGTTTAAATTTATCAAAATATCCAAAATAATCTGAGCAATTATGAATGTGCCATCGAGCAATCTTGCAACAGCTGATTCCGAAAACAATATTACTTAACAGATAATAATGGTAAAGTTAAACTCAAATTTTTTTAAATCTTGCACAGCCTTCAAACTCAGAAGGGCAATATTGATAAATGTCTTATGCAAATGCATTTGTAAAAGCCATACTACAGAGAGTACCTCCCAGTTGAACATTGCTGTGGCAGCAAGACTTTCCCGTGACTGATGTTTACTACTATTCTTCGTGTTGCTTAAGGCATGCAGTTCTGCCAAGCTCTTTAAGAAACCTATTGTATCAGAAAGACCATGATGCTCTCCATGCAAAATTTCAAAATCTTCAATTCTACACACATAATGAGAATAAATAAATAAAACATTAAGTGATTAATGATTGAGGAAGACAGTAGATGTAGAAGTAGTTTGAACCTGCAAGACATAGAATTTACTCTTTAGCAGAGGTGGGACTCTTGATAAGGTTCTCATCTGGCACTGTTGTGCGGGAGCTAAGTTCAGTTTGCGCAAGTGTATACCACTCAGGAATATCAACATCTTTCCCAGAAGCTCTCTGAAGCTGATACCCCAGTACAATTGCATCCCTTAACCTTCTTGATCCACTAAGCTACATCCAATAAGAGAAAGTGAATGACATAATATGTTAAAATTAATGCTATGTTACTATAAATATCTAGATATTTACTTGTTCATTAATTATGGTTAGTAATATCTAGATTATTCAAAAAGAAAATCATTTAATCATACAAAGAAAAAATCTAGATTTTAATTATGTATTAATTAAGCAAATAAAAAATCTAACAAATTAATTAATGTAAGGTATCAACCGACATTGGAAGGTCAGTGAACTTAGTAGTATCAATATGTGAGTTCATATTGTATGTAAGTGAAGCCATCCGAAAAATCAATAAAATCTCTACTTCTATTTTTTCCTCCAACATTTCTATTTATTTCTTCAACCACCAAACATACTAAGGCCCAATAATTAAATCCCTTGTTTCCCAACATAAAAACACCTTCAATTTCGTTGTCCATTCCCGTAACCGCTACAATTCTAAAATATACTCCTTAAGTTTCAGTCTAATTAAATAATCATTAACATACATTATTAATCCTAATTCCAACATAATAAGTAAACACCTTCAGCAAATCAAACTAGTGAATAACATAATGAATCATCATATTTTCAAAGATTTTAAATACTAATCTGTTTCATACATTTCCTACATTTCCTGGACCAAATTTTAGTTATTGTTGCTCCTAGAATCTATAAATCTCATAATCTACCAAACATGGGAGTAGATGGGATGCAAGATGCGAGCAATCAGACATGCGCATGAGAAAGGTAACATATATGAAAACAAGAGTTCACCTTAGATGGAGTAGGACCTTTTCCCAAAGCTGTATCCTGAAGTATACGAGCAACCACCTTTAAATTTCATCAGAAAACAAAACATTTTATAGTTTGAGACGAGACCAAACCAAACCGGAGTTCTAATACTCTAAACAAACAAAAGGAAATCTAAGAACATTGTTGGAAGTTGGAACTACGAATAATCGAATGATTTCACAAATGCACACAAAACTGTAGGCATTTTGAACTTACATAATGAAGCCCCGGTTCATATTCAAATGATAAACTTCCTAAAACTATACTCAAAATGTCGAGCAGCGAAGTTCAACTGAAAGAACTTAAGATAACCCAAATAAGCTGATAAGGAGTAAGATGCTAAAGGACCAGCAGAAATGTATACTCGTCAATCAAATTTTGGCTGTACAACAGGGGATAAATTTTGGAACTGTAGAAGTTAAATCTTATAATTGGATCTAAATAATCAAATAACTCCAATAAGCGACTATAGTCTAACTCTTGAGCCATGCTATCAGTTGTTTCTAAGCAACAAAGCCCAAACCTCAAATATTTCTGCTAATACCAAAAAACATAAATTTCCTGCCTATGCTGGAGGATATGGAGAGTAGGAAGGGGGGAAGTATTTCTAGGATCAAAGGCAAGTGATAAGATACCTCACCACCATTAGTGCCTGCATCATAACAAGGTTTCAGGGTAATAGCGCGTTCAATATAAGGAGCCCAGTGCCCGGCAAGCAAATCTCTTCTTATTATCTCCACGCCACATTGATAGTACTGTTCATAAAATAGAATATAAGTGGACTGGAGCTCGAAAGATTGTTCGTTCACCTTCTAAAGAGCAAGTAAACATAGTAAAGCCGCTAGCTACAAAATGTACCTCAAGCATATTCCTCATAAATGGTTCTTCATTAAAGTAATCTCTTCGAACAAAGATGATAGGCACCTTATATGCCAAAGCTTCACTTGCTGTACCATATCCAACTTTACCTGACAAGATGTAAGAATCATTACAATGTCAAATTTGGAAAATATTAGTAAAAGATTTATTTCATTGGAAAAATAAATACTTTCAAGAACTTTTGTTCAAGTTACCAAGCATGCAGTCTGAAGCAGCAATTAGATCAGGTGTATAGACATCCTTAGGAAGCTTCATAAAGTTTCCTGGAAGCTCTTGCCCTTCGGATGCCCCACAGACCTGTATGAGGAATCATATCCAGTGAAATTTTCACTTCCAACAGAAAAAGCAACACACCAACATGTATGCACCGTGCTCTGAGGAAACTAACCAAGCATATCCATCCATCAGGTAGGTACTCCTTCTGTAGCTTCCACCCTGCTGGCTGCAAGTAGGAAATTATGTTATGTTTAGTTCTTGTTTCAAGACCTATAAGAAATAACATGCTCAAAAGCATCACAATGATTTAGTTTAAGCACAGGCAGGGAATCATTTGTTACAGGGAGAAACTTAAAAAAGAAATAAAACCCCAGAAATTACTCAATAACATGGAAAGAAAACAGAAAACGAGTAAAACAAATAATATCAGCAAACTAGAATACTATAATTTAAAAGGAGAAATCACAAATTTTCTTCCTCGTGAAGAAAAGTACTTGATCCACGCAAAAATAATAAAAATAGTGCAACGCATTGTCAACTACTAGCCACTAAAAGCATACGATTTTCTTATTCCTCTAAGACGTCAGGAATAAAAGAAATGGATAGAATGGTGCAATTGATGTAATCAGAGAACTGCAGAATGCCTTAGCATAGAATCACAAACAACATCAACTCTACCTGCCCACCAAAGTTATAGATAAGAACTTTCCTGTCTTCCTCAATTCCAAGCTCTTTCCTGATCTAAAACAAAAGTAAAATAATTAGAGATTCATTCAGAAATGTTATGCTAGGACACCTATGGTAGCACAAACAAACCTCTGCCCGAGACTTATGTAATCTTCGCACCACAAGAGGTACATCAACAACATCCCGGAAAGCAGGCACTGAAGCATTTGAGTAGGCAAGACAATTAGTCATAGATATCAACTCTAAACATTAAGTCAAGGATCTACAACAAAATCATACATATGCATTACAAAAAATCCAGATTGTTTTGTGCGCATGGATCAACTTCCCAGCTTATCTTGGACCACAAATATCTCTTAAAGTTTCTGGGGTGAATGGGCATTCCATAAAAAATTGGTGAAAGTGAAACAAATAAGTTAGAATTATTAAACGTAATTAGCTCCTAGGAAATAGTCTTGTGCTTTAGGAAAGTGTATATTGTGTTCCCTTGTATATGTTAGGCTAATCATCATATGTTATGGTTAGCTCTATAGTGAAGTAAATGCAGACAAATTCATTTTCCCAATTCCATCTTTCAACTTGGTATCGAGCCGTTAACAAAAATAAAAAAAAGGGTGAAAACCCTAACCTGTTCAAGCGCCAATTCCCACCCTCCCGCACCCTAGATCCGCCACTGCCGTGTGCCTCACCGAACAACCCTCCCTCTAGTGCTTCGTCTTCGGATCTCTCTCCCCGCAAGCAAACCACCATGCTCTCTTTCCTCTCTCCTCGTGCGACCAGGTGCGTGCTTAGCCATCCTCCGCTCGCACACTGAGCTCTCGTCGCACTCTCTCCCTCTCATGCTCTCCCAACCACGCTTCACTCCGTCACCATCTCTAGCGTGACGAGTCTGGATTGAGGGGTGAAAACCCTAACCTATTCAAGGGCCGATTAGTTGCTCTCTTGTTTTTTATTTCTGATATCTTAATCCCTTAGTCAGCGTTGGATCGTGTTCAAAGGCTTTTCTAGGTTATTTTCTTATTTAATTATTATGGCCTCTTCTTCTTGCGACTCTAAAATTACCACAAGAACCACTATTAAGTTGAATGACCCGAATTCTCTCTTATGGGCCTAACCATTTAAATTGTTCTTCGGTTCCAATGAAAAATTGGACCATATATTACCTGATCCGCCCGACTCGAAGGATGAGTATGCTGTCATGGCATGGTTATCAAATAGCATGGAAGAATCCATTGCATCTAATTTGATGTTTGTGACCTCTGCTAAGGAGATGTGGGATACAGTCCACGATATGTATTCCAACGAGAAAAATGTATCATGGGTGTTTTGAGCTATACAAAAGGTTTTTTCCTTCAAGTAGGATGGCCGGAATGTCGCCGAATGCTATTCCTTCATTAAAGCCGCTCATGATGAAATTCTCCTATACCATCAGTTAAAGTGTGATCTAGAAACCCGGAAATCTCAGTGGGACAAATTTGGGTGACAAAGTTCTTGTCAGGGTAAGACAATACTCTTCAGCCGACTCGAGATCAAATTTTGGCTAGTGACATTGTTCCCACGTTGCCGCCCAATGCCTTCTGTCGGGTCTTGCGTGTACCCGTAGGGGCCTCGAGCTCACATACCCTACCAGTTGAAGCCTCAGCCTTAGTCGTTCGCGGTCGTGGTCGTAGTGGGTCCAGGGGTTCCATTCCACGTCTACTGGAGGTCGCGGACATGGTGGTCGTGGCAAATTTCCTCCCTGCAAACATTGTGGTCGCACCAATCATGCTTTTGTTCACTGTTGATAGAAATTCGATAAGCCTGAGTGGGTTAATGCTATTCCTGGTGATCTTCCTCTCTCCAAACCTATGTCTGATCAGGTTCTTCTAAGCCATGAAGAATATGAAAAACTCTTGCAGAATCCCTTGGCTTACTCTGCTACCTCTCTCATCTCCCAACCTATAGGGGCTTTTGCAGTGTCTCAATGTGAGTCTTGGTCATTGGATTCAGGTGCCTCTACCCACATCACTGGTAATAAGTCCCATTTTCCTCATTATCCTTTTCACGATCTATGAATCCTGTTCGTTTAGCAGATGACTCATTCTTTTATGTCTCTGGCTCGGGTGTCGTTACACTAAATAAAACTATTACTCTCACTAATGTCCTATTTGCCCCTCATGTTCCTATAAGTTTGTTATCTATTAACCAACTCACTAAAACCCAAAATTGCTCCATAACCGTTTTCCCTTCCTATTGTGTTTTTCAAGATCTACACACAGGGAAGACGATTGGTGGCGGTCATGAATGCAGTGGGCTTTACTATTTAAACAGTGCCAACACACCTGTGTATGCTCAAGTCCTTTCTACTTGTGTTATACCTTTCCATTGGCATTGTCGGTTAAGTCACCCGTCTATGTCTACTTTAAAACGTTTGTTACCTATTGTGGATTGTGTGAGTTAGGAAAGCATCACCCTACTTCCTTTTCACCTCGTGTTGAAAAGCATCATTCCTCTCCTTTTGAATTAGTTCATTATGATGTTTGGGGTCCTTGTCGAGTTGAGTCGAGTCTGTTGGTGGGTTTCGATACTTCATTTGTTTTGTCGATGATTACTCTAGAATGAAATTGGTCTACTTGTTAAAAGATAGGTTTGAAGTCCCTATTGTAATCAAATATTTTTGTCACGAAATAAAAACTCAATTTTTTTTCTCTTAATATTCACATTCTTCGTACTAATAATGCCTTGGAGTTTGTTCAAAAGCAAGTATCTTTCTTTTGCACACAAAATGGAATTATACACTGTTAGAATTATTGAATGTAATTTACTAGGGTTTAGTCTTTTATTTTAGAAATGTGTATATTGTATTTCCTTGTATAGGGTTACCTAATTGTTATATGTTGCAGTTAGGTCTATTGTAAAAGATGCACAGAAATCAAACTTTTTTCTCTCAATATTTCCTCTTCTAACATGGTGTCGAGTGTTTTAAAAAAAACGAGTGAAAAACCCTAACCTTTTAGCACAGGCTCCCACCCTCCCAAATCCTAAACCCTGGATCCAATCCCGTACCCACCGTTTCCTCTCTCCATGCCTCTGTCCCTCCTAGCCGCCACCGCGCACATTGCCGAAATCCCTCGAACCGGCCCATCTTGCTTTCGTTATGTCACCCGTCTTTGTCTACTTTAAAACGTTTGTTACCTATTGAGTCTACTTTAAATTGTAGGTCCTATGAGTTAGGAAAGCATCATCGTGCTTCCTTTCCACATCATATTGAAAAGCATCGTTCCTCTCCTTTTTAATTAGTTTATTTTGATGTCTGGGGTCCTTGTCAAGTCTGTTGGTGGGTTTCGGTACTTCATTTGTTTTGTCAATGAGTACTCTATAATGATGTGAGTCTACTTGTTAAAAAATAGGTTTGAAGTCCCTATGGTAATCAAGTCTTTTTATCATGAAATAAAAACTCAATTTTCTCTCAATATTTGTGTTCTTTGTATTAATAATGTCTTGGAATTTGTTCAAAAGCAAGGATCTCTGTTTGGCACACAAAATGGGATTATACTCCAGACTTCTTGTCCCCACACATCTCAGCAAAATAGGGTGGCTAAACGCAAACATCGACATCTCTTAGATGTTGCATGCACCATTTTGACTCAAATGCATGTTCCAAAAACCTTCTGGGGGGATGCCATTCTTAATACTTGCTATCTTATCAATCGCTTACCCTCTAGCGTCCTTCATGGGACTATTCCATATACGAGTCTATATCCTAATCAACTTTTATTTCATGGGACTCCTCGGGTCTTTGGGCGTGTTTGCTTTGTTCACAGTTATTCACCAAATCGTGACAAATTATCCCCCCGATCTGTTAAATGCATTTTTGTTGGGTATTCTCGTACGCAAAAAGATATTAATGTTATAATCATGTCCTCCTCCCGAATGTTGTCCCCCTCTGCAGGTGTATTATAAAAGGCGCAAACAAGAGTCCACTGTGCCTCAGGCTACTACTGATCCACTTTCCCCTAATGTAAATCGGTCCTCTTCCAAACCTCCTTCGCCTAACTCCGATTAACTCATTATATATCTTCTGATAATCTTAGTCCTTCGTATCGTAGTTTTGTTGTTTCTCTCTCTCTCTACAGAATCTATTCCCTTTACTCATCATGAGAAGTTGCACAATCCGAAGTGGAAACAAGCAATGGATGAAGATATGCCTGCCCTTCTTGATCGGGAAACTTGGGAACTTATGCCATGTCCACCAAATGCTGACATTGTTGCTTGTAGATGGGTCTTCACCCTCAAGTACCGTGCCGATGGCACCATAGATCGGTACAAAGCTCTGTTGGTTGCAAAAGGATTCACCTAGACTTATAGAGTTGACTACCTTGAAACATTTTCACCAGTTGCTCGTCTAAACTCCGAGTATTGTTCTCCTTAGCTATTAATCAAGATTGGCTAATATATCAAACGGATGTCAAAAATGCTTTTCTCTACAGTGACCTGCACGAGACTGTCTTTGTGGAGCAACCTCCAGGGTATGTTGCTCAGGGGGAGAAGCGAGATATGGTAGGCAGGCTTAAGAAGACGATTTATGGTTTCAAACAAAGTTCCCAAGCTTGGTGTGACAAATTTAGTCAAGTTATTAGTTATTTCGGATTTCACAGGTGTCAAGTTGATCACTCCGTCTTTGTAAAACACGGACAATCGGTTATTATTGTCCTAATTGTGTATGTTGATAATATCCTAGTATCCCGCAGTGATATTAAAGGAATAGAAGCTACCAAGGAATACTTGAAGCAATAATTTGTCATTAAGGATATAGGACCTCCACGGTATTTCCTAGGGATTGAAATTGCCCAAAGCAAGAATAGCGTTTTATTGTCCCAAAGGAAGTATGCTCTTGACGTACTGCAATAAACAAGCGTACCTGGGACCAAGCCAGTCAATACTCTTATAGACCTAAATCCAAACTTCTGGAACGATGATGGCACATATCTAGAGGATAAAATTAAATTTAGGCAACTAGAGGGAAAACTGATATATCTCACTGTGACCAGACTTGACATATCATTCGCAATTGAAGTGGTAGGCCAATTTATGGACAGACCTCGGCCTTTTCATCTTGACACTGCCATGAGGATTCTGAAGTACATGAAGGCTTCTGTTGGTAAAGGACTACTTTTCAGAAAGCATGGACACCTAAAAATTGAGGCTTATTCAGATGTTGATTATGTTGGATCCAAAGGAGATCGAAGGTCTACTTTAGGCTATTGCACCTATATTGGAGGTAATTTGGTGACTTAGCGTAGTAAGAAGCAGCCAACGGTGACTAGATCCAGTGTAGAAGCTGAATATCGAGCTATGGCGCATACCACTAGTGAAATGTTATGGCTTAAGAGTTTTCCAGGTGAATTGGGGTTCACTTACAATGAACCTTTACCTATGCATTGCGACAATCAGGCAGTTATTCATATCGCTAGTAACCCAATTTTTCATGAGAGAACGAAGCATATTGAAGTTGATTGTCATTGTATTCGCGATGCTGATGAACCACATTATCAGTACTTCATTCACTCCATCATCTGACCAAACAACTGATTTTTTTACTAAGGCTTTGGGAGGACATAGATTTAAAATCTTGTGTAAGAAGCTAGGCATAATAGATATATATGCTCTAGCTAGAGGGGAAGTGTTAGAATTATTGAACGTAATTTACTAGGGTTTAGTCTTTTATTTTAGGAATGTGCATATCGTATTTCCTTGTATAGGATTGCCTAATTGTTATATATTGCGGTTAGATCTATTGTAAAAGATGCACAAAAATCAAACTCTTTTCTCTCAATTTTTCCTCTTCTAACATACACCAAACTATCTGCCCCGTACATCTCGGCAAAATGGTGTGGTTGAACGCAAACATCGACACCCGTTAGATGTTGCACGCACCATTTTAACTCAAATGAATGTTCTAAAAACCTTCTGGGAGGATTTTGTTCTTACTGTTTGCTATCTTATCAATCGCTTACCCTCTAGCATTCTTCATGGGGCTATCCCATATTCGAGTCTTCATCCTGTCAATCTTTATGTCATGTGACTTCTTGGGTTTTATGGTGTGTATGCTTTGTCCACATTTCCTAACCACTTAGTGACAAAATCATCAACCCGATCTATTAAATACATTTATCTTGGGTATTCTCGTACGAAAAAGGATATCAGTGTTATGATCCTATCTCTCGCAGATCCCTTATCTCTTGATGTCATGATTTTTAAGCCCACTCCCTACTATTACACTAGTGGGACCTCCTCTCCTTCTATTCCTTTACCAGTCCCTTCTGATCTATCCCTACCCTGTTCTCCTCCCGCTTGTCGTCCCCCTCTGCAGTTGTATTCCCAAAGACGCAACCCATAGTTCACTGTGCCTCAGGCTGCTACTGATCCACTTGCCCTTAATGTAGATCACTCCTCTTCTATACCCCCTTTGTCTCACTCCAATTTACCGATCGCCTTGTGCAAAGGTAAACGTTCTTATATAGCTCATCCTCTAATCTCTTATGTCTTTTGATGACCTTAATCCTCCGTATTGTAGTTTTGCTATTTCTCTATCTACAAAATCTATTCCTTTTACTCATCATGAGGCACTACACAATCCCAAGTGGAAACAAGCCGTGGACAAGAAGATGTCTGCCCTTCTTGATTAGGGGACTTGGTAACTTGTCACTCATCCACCTAATGCCGACGTTGTTGCTTGTAGATGGGTCTTCACCCTCAAGTACCATGTAGATGGCACTATTGATCGGTACAAAACTTGGTTGGTTGCGAAAGAATTTACTGAGACTTATGGGGTTGACTATCTCGAAACATTTACCGCAATTGCTTGTCTAAACTCCATCTGAGTGTTGTTCTCCTTGGCCGCTAATCAAGACTAGCCTATGTATCACATGAATGTCAAAAATTATTCTCTATGGCGACCTCCATGACATTGTCTTTATGGAGCAACCTCCAAGATATGCTGCTCACGGGGGGAGAAAAAAGATATAGTATGTCAGCTAAAGAAGGCAATTTATGGTTTGAAATAGAGTCCTTGAGCTTAGTTTGACAAGGGTCATATTATCAGTGATTTTGGATTTAACAGGTGTCGAGCTAATCAATCTGTCTGTGTGAAACACGGACAAAAATGGGCATTATTGTCCTAATTGTATGTCCTAGTATCTAGCAATGATATTAGAGGAATAGATGCTACTAAAGAGTACTTGAAGCAACAATTTGTCACCAAGGCCATGGGCCCTCTGCGATATTTCCTAGGGATTGAAATCGCCCGAAGCAAACATGGTGTTTCATTGTCCCAAAGGAAGTAAGCTCTTGACTTACTACAAGAAACTGGCTTACTTGGAACCAAACCAGACGACACTCCTATAGACTTGAATCCGAACTTCTGGAATGATGATCAGTTATCTAGAGGACAAAACTAAGTTTAGGTGAATAGTGCGAAAACTGATCTATCTAAACATGACCAGACTAGACATATCTCTTGCAATTGGAGTTGTGAGCCAATTTATGGACAAACCTCGGCCTATTCACCTTGAAGCCGCTATGCGAATTCTGAACTATATAAAGGTTTCTCCTGGTAAAGGATTACTCTTCAGAAAGTACGGACATCTGAAAATCGAGGCTTATTCATATGCAGATTATGCTGGGTCCAAAAGAGATCAGAGATCTACTTCAAGCTATTGCACGTATGTTGGAGAAAACTCGGTAACTTGGCGTAGTAAGAAGCAGACAACAGTGGCAAGATCCAGTGCAGAAGCTGAATATCGAGTTATGGCGCATACCACCAGTGAAATATTGTGGCCTAAGAGTTTGTTTGGTAAGTTGGGATTCACTTACAATGAATCTCTACCTATGCATTATGACAATCAGGCGGCTATTCACATTACCAGTAACCCAGTTTTTCACGAAAGAACAAAGCATATCGAAGTTGATTGTCATTTCATTCGTGATGTTGTAAAAACCATATTATCAGTACTCCATTCACTCCATCTTCTGATCAAATTGCTGATGTCTTTACTAAGGCTTTGGGAGGACATGGATTTAGAAGTTTGTGTAACAAGTTGGGCATGATAAATATATATGGTCCAACTTAAGGGTGAGTGTTAGAATTATTAAACATAATTAGCTCCTAGGAAATAGTCTTGTATTTTAGGAAAGTGTATATTGTGTCCCCTTGTATATGTTACGCTAATCGTTATATATTGTGGTTTGCTCTATAGTGAAGTATACGCAGAAAAATTCTTTCCCTCAATTCCATTTTTCAACTAAGTAAATGAATAGAAACGACAGTGGAGCTAGGATTTGGGCCCCCTGCTGGGGAAACTTTGCTTGAAGGCGACAAAAATCATTTAGAATGATGTCTAGCAAATGTGAATGAGCCTAGGAGATGAAGGTTCTCATACCTTTGTGGCACTAAAATAATTTAAAATGCAGTTGGTGCATTAACATTTTCTCTAGAAGGCATAGTTTAGTTACTGATACCTAAATTTCTATCAATTTCGAGCATTGAAGAACTGAGTGCCTTACAATGAGCTGCAAAGAAAAATAGTTTTCCAGATCCTTTTTCTCATTCCTTCACCTAGAGGCTAGAGCACATTTTACATTTTGTTGACATTATTCATTAATCATATTGAGTTTTCACTTCATCATGATATCTTCAACAATTGGATTACCCATGATGTATGATCACGGAGTTTCAGTTTTAAAATTCACATGTTCTGTCCTACAGCCATATATGAGACAGCATATATAGTCAGGGGAAAACAATTTCATTCAAAGGGATCTACAAGCTGTAGGAAAAAGCAAATCACATAAAGCATAACCAATGTGGAAGGCTGGAAGCAACATACTTGGACAGTATCCTGGGAGACGAAGTAGAAGGTCGCAATGAGAATAATCTTCAGCTATCTGCAAAGATACCACTTGATTTTTTAATTCTCCTTTAAAAACGAATTTCAAATGTAAGCTTCTTAAAAGATGAGAAGGAATGACAAACCATGAAAAGGAAACTATACATAAAAGAATGAGAAATGAACAAAACAAATAATGAATAGTATGCCTGATCAGTTTCTGTTTCAGTAATCAAGTGAGTTAAGTATATAAAATTTATTAACGTTTCAATGCATGATGACCTTTAGTTACCAAACAAACAGGGCAAATTACTACTTTATAGCAATTTGCATTCTCACAAATGATTCACCAATATCTGACTAAATGAACCTCAAAATTTCAGCAGTCAAATGCTGTCACAGGATCTTTATGCACATGAACTTACATCTGTTGTTATGATAATCAACAAGGCAGAAGACTAGCATTTGTCAATGCAATGAAATAAACGTAAGTTTCTATCATGACAGAAATTTTGTTGGTGGGAAAACTGTGATCGTAATTTGGATAAAATGATCATGACTCACCTGCCAAATAATTGAGTGAATGTCACGTCCAGCTGCCATCACGTACTCTGCATAGATGAAATCCCAACTACAAAAATGCACAAAATCAGAAGAGAATGAACAAAATAAATTGTGAAAGAGTACCAACTATACTAAATACTATTTGGGCTAAAGGAGCAGTTCATGCAAATAACTGTTAAAATTTATACAAAACTTTCACAACCATTAACTTCATAATCCCCAGACCAAGATTCCATGGACTGTATAGTCTAATTTCGTCTACTTATCCATCCTCATGGAAGGAACCTGTAACTACATAGATTTCATAATCACATCTCCACTTACACCTTTCATTCTCTTAATGTACTTAAGCAAACTTGGTTCATGTGCAGTAAATGATAATAATACAGAGAGAGAGAGAGATGTGACATTCATATAACAAAGAAAGGAAAATCCAAAAACTATACAATGTAGTTAAAATCAAGTATCCACCTGAAGTTGGTAACACAAACTGCACGAATTCCGGCATCTGCTGCTGCTCGGCATGCAATAGGAACAGCATCAGTTACCTATTAACACTCAATAATAACAAGAAAGGAAGCCTTTGGTGTAAGGAATCTAAGATACAATAGATGATGATCACGTATGCAAAAGGTCTTAAGACAAGCAGGATGAAGTTATAGATTCCACAAAAAGGGGGGAAAAAACACTTTGAGCAAAGTAGTACCACTAAATTAGCATTGATAGATTTTAGCCATTCAACCTCAGTGGCCAAAATAGAAGCTCGAGGCACCATAGCCGTCTCGACGTACTGGATTGAGATGAGAAAGAAAGAGCCCATCAAAAAGTAGAGAAGGAAATTATGGGGGAAAAAAGGGAAAAGAAAAGAAAGCCTTTGTGATTGGAATGGTAAATATAAAATATTCTGACTATTTCCACTAATTCTACTTGGAGAATACTACTACCTTTTCCAAGGTTGCAAGACGGTCAACTGTTAAAGCATCTGCTTGAACAGCTCCACAGTCCAATAAGACCTGAAGACAAATAAAGAAATTCATCCCACATCAAACACATATAGATAGATTGATTGATCGATAGATAAAAGAAGTTTATCCCACATCAAACATCTGCGTATGTAACCAAACTTGAAAATAGTTATGCTAACTGACCTTTCGGATGAAGAGTTTAGGTGACTTTATTTCAGAGGTAAAAATGTAGTCAGGAACAGCAGTGGCCACATGAACTTCATACCCTGCTAGGATAAGATTACGAACTACCTGTGCAAGAATGATGTTCCACGATTCAACTTCTACTTAAGTTGGCCTCCTCGGGGATGCTGATGAGTAAGTGATTCATTGTTCACCATATTCAACTTAAAGCTATCACTTGTTTGATTAAAATCATGCAGGTGTGAGCCCTTCTCCCATATATCAGTATCAATGTCCGATTCATTAGAAGTAAACAGTAGCGGAAATCTTTCAACATCATCCGCAAAACTAAGTTCTTACATACGTCTCATACTTAGGCAATGATTAGATACTGAAACAAGTCTTCTTGTATTTCCCAATCACATGAAACAAAGTAACCCCTACTAATATGTTTATGCAGATTGCATCGTTAAGTCAAACTCTTCCAAGTTAGATCTGACAGCACACACTAATACCTGTATTTACTCAAAACACTTGAAAAAAATCTTCCAATTTGCATCATTGAAGCTATTTTCACACTATGCAACCGAAGAACTTGACAAATATTAGGGGCAGATCAATGCGATATAAGGATATACTTAAATCTTGCACCATAGTAAAAATTCAAGAAAAAACAGAAATGTGGCTATAAATTCTACTTACGAACAACCCTTTTTTCTTTAAGAAAACAAGATTTAACAACCCAAAAACGGCTATATCTGATAACTAGAAGAAAACCCACAAAATTTAGCCTTAATGTGTGTTGTGTGTGCTAACATGGATCAAGAATTAGATGATTTTGCATTCAAGAAGGGGAGGGGAGGGGAGGAGTAAGAAACTGAAACCTCAAAAACACGGGTGGCATGGCCGAATCCATGGCCAGTAACATAGTACGCAAAGACCAGAGGCTTCTTTCCTACATCTTCCTCCATTCTTGGTTTCTTGATCTCCGACACTAGTCTCACATACAGTGTTTTACGTCTATACGCTCTTTCCTCGCTCACATTGTCTCCATGGTGTCCTCTCTCACCTCTCCCTTCTCTTACTCTCACTATTATTTTGGTACTTCATAATAAAAAAAATATCAGTTTTAATCAATTTATTTTTCCTCTGTGTGTGTGTGTGTGTGTTTTGATGAATAGTTCCGTTGAAAGACGGTCCACTGATTTTGGCAAAATTTAATGCGCCTAGCCGCCTACCCTTAATTATATAAAGAAAAAACAAAAAGAATAAAAAAAAATGCGCCTTTTATTGTAGTAGTTGGCGAAGCAGATTTAAATATTGAAAAGGGTGATGGTACACCGCGAAAATACATCTTCACATTGATAAAAGCGCGGGACCCGTGGTTGGGTTTTTACGTTGACTTTGGTCAATTCTTTATTTTTCCCACATTTTTTGTTTTGCAAATAGGCTCAAAATTATTCTTGAGGACAAGTAAATCATGTTTTGCTCAAATTGCATTCGCTTAGTCGAATAAATATATTAACTGATTTACATTTTTTTAATTTTTCACTCAATATCCACATGATGCCACCCCGTTTTTTCATGAAAATTGGGCCTATAATTATTTGGGAAGGCCCCATGTAGTGTTTTGATCTTGGCCCAAGAAGTGCACTCCCTGTGGATGAGCCCAAATAGCCATCTTGGGGCCCAATCACCGTTTTGGAGATTGAAGGATAAAGCCTTCACTGCGTAAAATTTAGTATGTGAGAATTTTCCACTTAAAATCAAATAACACCATGTTAGCTTAATAACCACATCATCTTAAATCTCAATAAACCCTCAACTAAATATCTTAATTTTGGGAGGGTGGTTGAGGCAATCCTACAATGGTTACCCTCGTGAGTCCATAAAAGCCCCATAATCTCAAAAGGTGAACGCTAATCAATTTTCTCACACTACAATACTATATTGCATATGCTCTATGATTTCTTTGATATTTCAATGAAATTTGTTTCCATGCTTTCTTATTTATAGAATACAAAAATGTTTTTTAAAAAGGTTGCAACTCTTTACAAAAGTGCTTTTAAATGACATGACAAATTGTTGATTATGAAGAATCACACTAATTAAGATAAAGAGCATGGCCATTTGAAGAATGACACTAATTCACCATTAATTTAAAATATTTAATTTAATTTATAAATAAAATTTTCCAACTGTCCCTTTCATGAATGAAATTAATGCAAATAACCATGCAGATGCTTTTCAGAGTTTTGGCGAAAATATATTGCACCAGGATAGGTAACTTATGGCTCTGAATTTTCCTTAGAGAAATACCATCGAATTCACTTAACTAACTAGTGAATGTGATGTCTTGAACTGATCGGTTATTGGTGTAAACCAATACAATAGTATTCTCACAATATATTCTTAATACTTTTGAGTTCTCATGGTTGTATCCATGTTGGTCATGGATATTATCTTGGATTCATAAGCAAATACTTTGAAACAACTCGTCTTCACACTTATATAGGTGAACTTCTATTTCAGAATGTCATGTCATAGTCCACTTTCCAATCATGTACATGAATCAATAAAAGGTATTCCCTACCCTAATACCATTTCAATAGGTAGCATCTATCATTCATATGAATGGGCAGAGGGCATCTCCTAATTGCTCGTTTATCAACTTAATTGTTCTACTGCACCAAGTTATTTGTTAACTATCCCACATCGAATAAATATTGAGATGTGGTCTGCCTTATAAAGGCTTGGACAATCCTCACCTCTTGAACTAGCTTTTGAGGTTGAATTAGGCCCAAACCCCTATTATTTCTACATAGTATCAAAGCAGGCTAGGTCATGCGCTATTAATTGGGCTCCCAACTATACTACTTTCATGCTCCAAGTTGTTTCTCGTATATTCGGGCCTAGGCGTGAGCGGGGCGTGTTAACTATCTCATATCGAATAAATATTGAGATGTGGTATATCTTATAAAGCTAGCTCAAGAGGTGAAGATTGTCCAAGCCTTTATGTGGAATAGGCACCTAAAATCTGCCCAAAATTTGACAGAAATAGGTGTCAAATTTGCTGCCATAATTACATCAATTTTTTTGATGGAATTTAAGCGGAAATTCCGCCGAAAAGATAAATAAAAAAATAGTTATTATATATATATATATATTTTCAATGTTTATTTTAAAAAAAAAATATTTTTAGGCAAAATTTCTGCCAAAAATGGAAAATATTTTATTTCGGGGGAATTTTCACTAAAATTTTGCGAAATAAAAAATAGTTATTATATTTTTTTAGTGTTTATTTTTCTTTTTTTTTAAATTATTTTTTCGGTGGAATTTCAGCAAAATTCCGACAAAAATGAAAAATATTTGTTTCCGGGGAATTTTCGCCAAAATAAAAAAATAGTTATTATATATATATATATATATATATTTTAGTGTTAATTTTTCTTTTTTGACAAAAAATTATTTTTCGGCATAATTTTGGCGGACATTTCGCCGAAAATGGAAAATATTTATTTTGGGGGAATTTCTACCGAAATAAAAAAATAGTTATTATATTTTTTTTCAGTGTTTATTTTTTATTTTTTTAATTTTTTTTTCAGTGAAATTTCGGCGAAATTCCACCAAAAATGGAAAATATTTATTTCGGCGAAATTTTCGCTGAAATTCCGCAGAAATTAAAGAATAGTTATTATATATTTTTTTCAGTGTTTATTTTTCTTTTTAAGAAATTATATAGTTTTTTTAATTTTATATAAAATGTATGTTTTATCATATAAAAAAAAGATAATATTTAATATATTTGTTTAAGATTTGCCCTCATAATTAATAAATACCACTATCTTATTAATATTCTTAGGTACTTTTTAATTAGTGTTAATAGTCGTTGTTAATCATGTATTGTTTGAGTGCAGAGAGCTTGGATACCAACTTATTTTTTTTGACAATTTGGGGGAATTAATTTAGTATAGGCCAAATTTAGAAGTAATTGAGAGTAAAGAAAAGCAATTCACACACCAACCTTTACAACAACGAGTAACAATTATTTTATGATATCTCAACCTCCTATGTAGTGTATTTTTAATAAGAAATCATCCGAAATATTATTTGATGGTACAACTTGCTAAAGAGTGCTAAAATAAGGATGCAATGTGTTAAAATATTATATTATAATAGTGGGCGAATTACACTGACTACCTCTGAAGTTTGGCTAATTTACGAAAAACTCCCTACTTTTTCAAAAATTACGAAAACTCCCATAAGATTATATCCATATTACTAACTTATTTGAATTTTCCAAAAATACCCCTTCCCTTTTTTTGGGTGATTTACACTGATCACCCTGAGATTGGGTTAATTTATGAGAAACCCCCTGTCGTTTCAAAAATTACCAAAAACCCCCTGAGGTTATACCAATATTACAACTAGAACCTACTTTGGTTGACTTATCAATGATATTAAATCTTTTTATTCCCCTCTGTAATATTGTTATCATAAAATTTTCATGTAATAGATTTGAAAAAAAAAATGTGATTATTTATTCAAATAAATATTCTGAATTTAATGCATTAAAGGTATCTACCAACACATCAAGTATGTTATATTATCACTAATACGGAGTAAATATTAAGAGAAATAAGTTAAATAAAATTTTCAAGTGCATTATTGAATTTCAATTTTTTATTTGAATCAATGTTTATATTTCTCATTTCACATGATGGATATATACGATGCATATAATTATATTTTTCTCAAATATAAATTTAGAACATATTACTTATATTTAGTATAAATTCATAACATTAAATTCGGAATATTTATTTGAAGAAGTAATCACATTTGTTTTTCAAATCTATTACATAAAAATTTTATGATAACAATATTACAGAAAGGAAAAAAAAAGAATTAATATTGTTGATAAGTCAACCTAAGTAGGTGCTAGTTGTAATATTAGTTTAACCTCAATGGGTTTTTGGTAATTTTTGAAACCACAAGGGGTTTCTCGTAAATTAGCCTAATCTCAAGGTGGTTAGTGTAAATCACCCAAAAAAGGGAAGGGGTATTTTCGAAAATTCAAATAAGTTTGTAATATGGATATAACCTTAGGGGATTTTTGATAATTTTTGAAAAAATATGGTGTTTTTCGTAAATTAGGCCAAACCTCAGGGGTGGTCAGTATATTTTTTCCTATAATAGTGGTAAGTGTACATTTAATATGTGTGCAAAATAAAAATTAATATTAATTTAATTATGTATATAAATTTAGTATATTGATATCAATTTATTATAAAGCTTAATTATATAATTACAAATAAATACGAAAGAGAAAATGTAGAATTAGATTGAATAATGGAGAAAAGAGAGAAAAAAATTGTGAATAGTTGGTAAGAGAGAGGAAAGAGGTGAGGTTAAATAAGAGGAGAGAAGATAGAGAAGACAAAATTTTTCCTCCGAAAATAGTAACATACATAAAAAACGAAGTAGTTTGTTTTTCCTCTTTTTTTTAAAAAAAAAGTGGTGTTTAGAAGTGAAGTAATCATTGAAGAAGATATTGTAAAAAAAGACCTAGATTTTGAATTAGTGTCCATTGCCTTTCAAAGAAAAAAAATGTGAATTTTGGCCATAGAAGTAGCTAGGGTGCTTGTTTTATATTTCTTTTCATAAGATTATTGTATCAATTTTGTAATAAGAATCTTTGTAAATAAGAATATATTCCAATTGATTATCCAATGTGACAAACTCTCACCGTGAATTTAAAAAAAGAAAAGAAAAGAGGAACTTAGAATAACAATGATAAGTGCACGAATCAGACAAATCAATTGTCCTTGCAAAATTGGCTAAGAGAAAATACTTTGTAGGCTTCTACTGAAAATCAAATTAAGGCTAGTTGCATTGATCTTACATTGGGATATGACCAAGCAATTTATGGGAGTTTAAAAGTTAGATTCTCTTCTTTGATTTAGTGCAACCATACAATGAGTTGGGTTTTTCTTTTCTCTTTTTTTTTTTCTTTTTTTGGTAAAGTATAAATCTAATGAAATGGGTTTTATTTCTGTTTAAAAGCCAATTTCACCGGATTTCTATATGTTCAAAATATTGATTTCGGCGAAATTTCGAGTTTATTATTTAAAAAAAATCAAAATTTTGAGTATGCTTGTAAAACTAAAAGAGTGGTTAGCAAGCTAACAACCGACCTAGCAATTCTCTATGGTGTGGCAGTTAGCAATATATCTGTTCTTTTGTTTCTGTAATTTTACGTCTTTCTATACTACTTAGAGTCATATACTGCAGCTGATTTTTGTTCCCTAATGTTTTACTTTCACAAGTAGCTCTTGTCTCGCTGTATTGTAATTTTCACAATAACCACAAATTCTCCCAAAAAAATAAAACCAATGAAACCCCGAATTAATTAATGGGCAGGAGACCCAAATCCAGGCCTCATGTTTCAAATTTGTCATAATTCACTCCACTCTCAATACCGTAAGCTAATTTTATCATATATGAATACAAGGATTTATGGAGTTATACTAATATTTATTATATATTGTTTTTCAGTGTTTGTTTTTCCTCTCTTTTTTTTTAAACAAATTATTTTTGTATGTGTGTTTTTAATATATATATATATATATTTCTCTTTAGGATATATTTTTTTAAAGTTATATTAAAATAATTTTTTTAACATAATTTGAATTTTAAAATATTTATTATATTTCTTCAATTTTTTTTAAAAATAATTATTTTTTAGGCATAATTTCCGCCAAAAATTTGAATAATTTAATTGGTGTAGGTTACCAACGTGCTATCATATGTAATACAAAATGTTAACGAAGTTGTATATATAACAGTAAAATTTCTATTAAGAAAGTGTACTAATAGGACAAGTGAAAATTGGCTTATCTAGTTGTCGACTATTAGAGAATATTGTCTAATTAACGCAAATATGTCATAACCAGTGAAGATGCATTTTTTTCAATTCAGAAAAATTGTATGTTAATCTTCTCTATGTAGGAACTTTTATTTCTTAATTGAAACTGATGCGGGTCTTCTTTTAATCAATTACATGGCGAAACTTCGTAGCTCTGATATTAATGTTCATGGTCCACATGTCAAGATGGAGGAGCAAGCATGAGACTAGCTGATTTTGTCATAGCGTAGGCTCTCCAGCGGTCAAGTTAGCTTTTCTAACTCAAAGAGAGGTAAAGAGGAAGAAGAAGATGAATAATATATCTTTATTAGTTGTTAAGAATAGTTGGGTTACCTTTTTGGGGGTTGGGAAAGCTTTTTATATGAATGGAGCCTTGATGTGACGTGGTTGATGTGGGGTTGATCATTTGATTGATATGTAGAGTACAAATGAACATGTTTTTTGTCCTTCTTGACGCCTCCAATGACGGCTAGGCCACTATTTCATAATGAGACTTGACTTTTGCAATTAATGCATATCCAAAGCATTAAATACTTAGGATTGCTCTTAATGGAGAGCATTAATAACACCTTAGACTAAGGGGACGACCCGTACCTTATCAGTGCGCGTTAGGTGATAGTGGCTATCCCATCTGTCTGGGTGGTTGAGGATGATTTCCTTCGATGTGGGTTCACCTGGACAGCTTCTTTGAGGTGACCTTTAGCACCTAGGCTTTGGCCCAAAGCTGAATCTCTCGAGCACCCCATTGGGCCCGCAAACGAGGACATTTTCCTCGAATTTAGTAGGGTAGGCTTGGGGGAATAGTTCCTTCTTGTAGGTCTTATCCTACTCAGAGGCCTCCTTTTGGTGGCTTAAACCTTTTTGAGGATAGCATGTGTTATCGAAGATATTCATCCTCATACTTGTGTGGAATGTAGTTGTGACTATCGCTAAGGAAAATTGTGGCTTAAACCTCTTTTGATGACAACTTATATTGTCGAGGACATTCGTCCTCACACTTGTCATCACCCCTAGTGTGGAGTGATGACGTGGCTATCTCTGAGGGACATTGCTCCACATCAGAAACTTATATTGGTTTAATTTTATTTTGGGCAAGTTATACATATCATCCCTAAGATATGGTAAAATTACAAAAAATACTCCTACGTTTGAGAATTTACCATTATCGCCTAATATTATGTGTTGTCGAACAATTTACACCTATTGTTAGATTGATTAACAACAACTGTTAGTCAACCTATATGAACTTCCGAATATACCTCAATGGGTGTTTTTGTTATTGTGTCATTGTTTGGGGAATTGTATTGTCGTTTTTTGAAACGACAGGGGGTTAAATATAATATTCTTGTTATTTTTTTAAACTTATTGATTAAAGGCATTGTTGGATGGTGTGTGTATTTGCCAATTTATTAGTTTTTAAACAGTGTGTTAAAGTAACATGAGATTTTGCTTATATAATGAACAATCTGTTGATAAAACGCTATTTTCAATCATATAAAACTCAATTTTTAACAATAAAACTATAAAATCATATGAACACTTCAAAAACGTAACAAATGAGTAATAAAAGTGTTATTGTGATACATGTCATAAGACTTAGTATTACTTATAAAAAAAATACAATATATACGGCTTAAAATGATCATCAAACATGTTAGAAGGGTAATAGCAATTTTTCATATGTAGGGGTGTTTTTTATAATTTCACCATACCTCAGTGTAGTAATTGTAATTTGCTCTAATTTGAATAAAGGCAATAATAATTTTTTCTCGATTCCGTTACACTTAACATTGCCCATTCTCAAATCAGGAGAATAATGGTAATTTCTTAAACATGAAAATATTTTTTATAATTTCTCTATACATCAAAAGTGGTGAGTATAATTCGCCCTATTTTTATTAAAATAATTAAATTAATACCATATTCGAAAAATATCTAGTAGTGCCTATTTTGTTATCGACCTTTCACTGATTATTTTAAGCTAAAAAAAAAAAAACTCTACCGACACCAAGAAACGCCTTCTCGAGCCTCGCGGGGGACAATTTATCAGCAATTCCCTTTTGTAGGGTACCCTGTATTTCCAAAAAAAATTGCATATTTGATTGTTTAGTTGTGATCATAGTCTGTTATTATCTGCCGGTGCTTTCAATCAAACATTTAACATAGTACCTAGTACTTACGTACCACGTGAAATGGTGCAGAATGGCACTAGCAGTATCAAACAAAAAAGAAAATGCATGAAAAACGTGATCTGATATATATGCAAATATCACTAGCATCATCGCCAGCTGAAATCATTTATTAGGCTGTCATGCCTATCCACAGTTGATCACGTCGAGGGCTCCCTCGATGCTGCAGTTGGTGCTGCCTAAAAAAAGTGACACATGTCACCAATTCTAATTACCTTGTATGTTAAGCTTATAAATTAATTATTTTATCTTAATGCTTTCTTCTGGTCCATAAAGGAAGAAAATTAACCAATTTTGTAATCCGTAAAGTTTTATATTAATTCCAAATTTCGAACATTGACGTAATGAAATTGGATTGCATGTCTACGAACTTTAATGTTTTTACCTAATTAAATTAAATGCCAAGATCTCATGATAAATGAACAATTCGTATATTAAATTTTATTCTATGAAAATTATTATATATGAAATTGTAGTATGAACGTTTAGAACATTTTTACCTAACAGTTAAACTACAGTTATTTCAAAATTGAATGCTAACAAAATTTCAGATGTGGTTTCAAATGTTTTACCTAATAAATGTTCAAAACCAATATGTGAAAAATCTCTATTATTGATTTTTCTTAAAAAACTATATGACTCTTGAAATAAACCTTGAATTTAATTTTTAAGGCTCAAAACTTTTATTGTGCTTTTGGGTATAGTACATGCATTTAATTAGTATTTTATTTATTGTCTTAATTCAATTCCGATCCACTAGCCGATTAATTTAAAATTGGATATTGCAGATACCTATTATAAAGGCAATCATCCCAATCTAATTGCTCTACTAAACATTGTTTAAAAAATTTAACGTTTTATCCTTCTAAACAAACTAGTTATTGGTAGTATTTTAACGAATAGATAAAAATCAAAAGTATTTCTTCAAACAGGCTCCTATAATTAGGAACAATAACATTAATATATATATAGGGACATATGAATCTTTATTTCGTGAATGTTGTGAAACGTAATTTAAAAGGACGCCCAACGTATTTTAAAAGGACGCCCCTTTATTGAGATCTAATAAAAACATAAACATAATTATCGAGGGATATTACGATATAAAAAAATTATTAACTGAAAAATATAAATTCAAAATGCAAAACAATAAAGTTAGTGTGCCAAATCTGATAACTTTGAAATTGTTTAATCCTAGCTTACCCACTACAAATGTCGTCATAACAAGCCCAATTTCAACATTTATAATATATAAAAATTATTTATATGTACAATATATATATATATATTAGTAACACCGTACACTCTACGTACGTGCAAAATATAAAAAATATATATTTTAATTTAATGCTTAATTTTTTTTAGGATGAAAATATAAATATATTATTAAATTTATCTTATAAGAATACTTTTTTCATAATTATTTGAAATAATTTACTAAATTATAATAATTTAAAAATAAAATAATTATGTGAAATAAAATTACATGATAAAGAATAAACACAAAAAGAAAAAAAATCCAAGTAATTGTAATTAGATAAAGTGTCTTGTGGGTTGAGAACATGTGTTTTTTAAATTGGATGTAATATTACAATATTGACCTTTTTATTTGCTTATTTATTACATGTGTTTACTAATTAAAAGGGTAAAATTGGCACATCAAAATTTGGTATCCAAATTAAATCGATTTCATGTGAATTTTCAATTTCAGCCATAATTTTACATATCTCTATTTATTCTACATAAAATTGAAGGGCATATTTTGTAACATCACATAAATAACCGCCATTTGTGAGACAAAAATGACTTTCTTTTTATAATAGTAAGTATATATATATATCACAATTAGTTATAATTATTGATCGAATGTCATATAACTAACAAATTTGTGATACTTTATATATATATATATATTAATCATTATAAAAATAATATATAATTTATATTATGATCACAAATTAAATAATTTAACAATGAATCTTAATATATTTTTATGTTATTTAAATTACATAAAAAGCACGAATTTTGTGAAAATAGTATCAAAATAAATTGTACTTTTACTCACAAATATATTTTTTACATTCGTATTATACTCGTACTTTCTCTAATCCATATATTAGTCATTCGCATACTATCGAGATAATTTGTTTCACCGTAATTTTGGATTACATATGTATTAAATGATGAATATTACTCATCCCATATTTAACTACACAAGATATAATAGTCTTTTTTCGTACTTATTTGCATGTTTGGTTATAATATAATTAATTATTCATTTAATTGCAATTACTTGTGGTTCGACTTCCATTTATTCAAGAAAACAAAAAGAAGAATTACAAAAATCTAATTTGTAATATATATACATATATATATATCATATATATATACACATTTATATAAATCAATCTCAAATTAAGTGCCTACAACCGCCCATCACAATTTTTTGTCTGAAATATACATTAAACTCTGTCTCTTTGATCTCCATTTTGCCTACACGCACGTCACTTTTTGAGGCATCTGGTGTTGTGCACCAGATTCAGCATCGAGGGAGCCCATGTCGAGACTGACTGTACAATTGTTCATCGATAAACCTGTTAATGGATAGGATTTTACTCTACTTTGACCATAATTTAAAAAATACTCAATAAAGGATATAAAATATCCTACCCTATCATACCCTACCTTACCCTATTGGATATAAATTCAGACCTATTGGATATGTATATTAGATATATCTTATTTTTAGCATATGGGTCCAAACCTTACCCAATCATTTTTTTTTGTGTCATTTTGTGATATTGTCTCGTTTTTTAGTTTACACACACAATTAACACATACACACACACACACACAATTAACACATACACACACACACTGCACCCACATAAAACATGCATAATTTTAGCGCACACACACACTTTTCACACACTGCACATGCGCATACACACACACGCACACACACACACACAACATACATACACATTTTTCACACTGCACATACTGTGTGTGTGTGTGTGTGTGTGTGAGAGAGAGAGAGAGAGAGAGAGAGAGAGAGAGAGAAATATGTGCAGTGTGTGTACGTGTGTGTGAAAAATGTGTGCAGTGTGTGCGTTGTGAAAATGTGTGTGTGTGTGTGTGTGTGAAAAATATGTGTGCACTGTGAATATTCATTGGGTATTATTACCCGATGGATAGAAACGGGTAAGGCCCTACTCTAACCCATTCATTTGTAGTAGTATGAGTTAAGGTAGAGTATGAGTAGGTTTTTAAATTTTAGGGTACGAATAAGATATGAATAGAGAATTGATAGGTACGAGTAGGGTAAAATTTAACCATTGACAGGCCTACTCATCGGTCCCATAACTATTCGCTCATACACCCTGCAATCATGGAAAATTTTAACTTACACTCGATTTAATCAAATCAGTATTAATAACATAACGAGTATATTAAACTTGTTATTCGATAAGTGTATAATTCAAATAAAGTGATCAATTACTACTAAAAAAGCTACCATTACCATCGAATTTAGCCACTAATTTGATTTTATACCGGCAGAAAAATTCGTGGCTAAATCTGAACATATAACCATGAAAAATGCTAAATTAGCTATCAAAAAATCTTGACTAAATCTTGATCGAGATTCATATTTTGATTTTTTTGAACATATTTAAAATCGAATTGCCATATGCGATTTTTTCTGAAATATATTTTAAATTGCGATTTTTAAATTAAAATCGAAAGTTCAATTTTAAGTGGTTCTGTGCAATGGGGTTTGGCGGTCTTGAACAAGAAAAAAATAATTAGACAAAAGTAAGAAAAAGATTATCTTCTAATATGAATAAAATATTTAAATCAATATTAAAAATTAAGCACATGAAAATAATTTTTTTTATAAATAAAAAGTATAAAGACTAAATGTATAGAGTCCATAAAACTAATAGACATAATGTGATTTTGTATATTTAAATCAAACTCAAGCAATAATATTGATTTTACTGCGCAATTTTTTAAGATTTTGGCTAATATAACATAATAATTTTTAGTCTATGCATAATTTAGTAATGATTGGTTAATTGTATTTGAAATGTTGAAACAATTTAAAATGTGATTAGTGAATTTATCTTATAAATTAAAAAATTTAAGTTAAAAAAAATAGATAAATTTAGATATATATATTTAATATATGTAAGTTGTGCAGTTCTGTGCGGTATGATAGGAAAATTAGAATCAAACCAATTTTGCGGTATGGTTTTACACTTAATTGTTGAACTACTGATTTTTTTTTAAAATTGACAAGAGCGGTATAATTCGGTGTGGTACGAACGGTTCAAAAAATTTTTAAAAATTTATGCTCACCCTTAACTGTTATTATAAATGGATTTCATTTGCCCCGTGAAAATACATTTCCTTACATTTCAAAATCCCACCAAAATGAACAATTTCGAAACCCCACATGAAATGCCTACCTGATAATCTTCCTCCATTGGTACGTACACTAAAAGCTTCAGCAGAGAGAAAAAGTGCTCCTTTTTACTTTCCAGGGCATAAAAGAGGGCAATCAGCCCCGTCAGCTTTGGCCGAACTCATCGGCACACGGCCATTTCTCCATGATATTACGGAGCTCCCGGAGCTGGACAGGTTTTTCAGCCCGACGGGTCCTCTTCTGGAGGCCAAAGAGCTGGCTGCTAAGCTTTTCGGGGCGAAAGAGACGTGGTTGCTTGTTGGGGGCACAAGTTGTGGCATTCAGGCAGCTATCATGGCCACTTGCTCGCCCGGAGATACCATCATCATGCCGCGAAACGCCCATGTCTCCGCCACTAATGGTGTCATATTTGCCGGGGCCGTACCGAAATACATCGTCTCTAAATATAACCCCGAATGGGATATTGCTGTTGGGATCACGACCTCCCAAGTACGTAAATACTATATCTGGTTAATCATAATAACCCTCCTGTTCTTTACTATAATCACAAATACCCCCCTATAGTTTGGTTATGTGTTACAACTCCCACCTGTAGTTAGGGTATATGTAATGTGGAACCCAACGTGAGGGGGGTGTTTGTAATTTTTTACACACATGGGGTTATGTGAAAATAACCATGGGGACTCGGTTCCAAAATTTTCACAAATAACCATGGGGCCGTATGTAATTTTTCACAAATAAGCACGGGGACTCGGTTCCAAATTTGATTACATTACAATTACCAAATGAAAATAACTCTTGTTAATTATATTTACAGGTGAAATCGGCGATTGAAGAATCAAAAACCGAATGCCGAAAAGTAGGCGCAGTTTTCGTTACATCCCCGACCTACAATGGAATTTGCTGCAACTTGAGTGAGATTTCAAGCGTCTGTCATTCTGAAGGAGTCCCTCTAATAGTTGACGAGGCTCACGGGGCTCATTTCAAATTCCATCCTGAAATGCCTAAAACAGCGCTGGCACAGGGCGCCGATATCTCCATACAATCCACACACAAAGTGTTGTGCTCGTTTTCACAATCATCAATGCTACACATTTCAGGGGAAATGATCGACAGAGAAAGGCTGCACAAATGTGTGCACGCCCTTCAGACCACCAGTCCAAATTGGCTTCTTTTAGCATCACTAGATGCTGCCAGGCACCAACTGAGCGCCAACCCGACAACCATCTTTAACAAAGCTGTCGAACTAGCCAATGAAGCTAAAACCTTGATCAGCAACATTCCAGGGATCTCTGTTCTTGACCTATCACCATTCCCTGATTTTCTCAACATGGACCCTTTACGGATCACAATCGGTGTTTGGCAATCTTGGCCTGTCAGGTTTCCAGGCCAACGAAATATTGGACAATAAGCTCGGAATTGTTCCAGAACTCTTCAGCACTAACTCCATTACGTTAGCATTCAGCCTGGGAACGACCAGCGAGCAGGTCCAGAGGCTAGTGTCGGGATTAAAGCATTTGTCGTCCACGTTTCCAGTACTAAATTGTGAAAACCAGTACGTCTCATTTGCTAAAAAAGCGCCGTTCGATGTCCCTTTCATGATGAATATGAGTCCTCGAGAGGCCTTCTTTGCGAAAAAGATGAAGAAGAAGTTTAAGGAGTGCGCTGGAGAGATTTGTGGAGAGCTTATTTGCCCATATCCGCCGGGGATTCCTGTGTTGGTCCCTGGTGAAGTGATAAGTGAGAAAGCATTGGATTATTTGCAGGTGATCAAAAGCCATGGTGGTTATATAAGGGGAGCTGCTGATCCTCTTCTTGCCTCAATAGTTGTGTGTGAAAAAGAGTTGAGAAACTGAACTGAAAGATGGATTTATCATTGTTAATGTTTGAGAAATCATTTGAGCTCAAAATATTTGTTACCAAGCTTGAATATTAAATTCTCTAAGTTTGAATTGATTCTTGATGGACACGTCAGATATAATAAACATCAAATATTTTTCTTTAAATGGCTACATATTGTTTGAATAATAATAATAATTAATAATAGATTGATATATTGACAAAAATAAAATTATTTCTTAAAATGTAAAAAAATAAAATTTAATAAAGTAAAAAATATTTTTGAATATGTATAAGAACTATAGATTATTGTTTTAAAACGAATTAGTTAAAAATAAAAAAATAGTATATTATTAATTATAATAACTTATGTATTATATTCTATTTAAACTTCTTTACTAATATTATACGCATAAAGTTATTAATTTAATAAAATATATTATTAAAGTTTGAATTCGATTTTTTAAAGAATCGGACTAATTGACTCCATATTAGTTTTATTTATTCGTAATCGAATTTGATCTATTGAACATTTTAATTGATTCAGATACACTAAAATCCAAACCGAACTCGCACCGAATTCGATTAAATTCTGCTCCATTGGCAACCGTATTTTAGCCGAAAGAATTCCTAACTAAGACGGGCTGCTGTTTTCAAATTTGGGTCGGGCTTTTAAGAGTCCAGATGATGTTCAGGTCCAGTAAGTATTTAATTGTGATTCTTGTTACATAAATAATAATACTTCATCATAAAACAAGGAATAATGATCCTATGAGGCATCAGCTTTCTTTCTTGTCCTCTGGATATGGTAAGGCCTTCCCCACAAACCCACACACACAATCACCGTTTGTTCATTGTTTCCGATTTTGTTATTCTAAGAAAGATGCTCTTTAGTGTGTGTTGTGTGTGTTTTTGGGTGAATAACTTTTACTGTATTGTACTCTTTCTGCAGAGCATGAGTATCGGCAATTACTGGAGTTTCAGGCTTAGCAGAACACCATGCTTGCATTTCCCAGGTGGGTTTCTGAAAAAAATATGTTCTTTCTTTTTTATCAGCCCCATTGGTTTTCTCTTAAAATGTTACTTTGTAGCTTAAGAAAAGGAAACAAAATTATGAAGTCTGAAACTTGTTGTATGAAACACTTTGGATACTTTCTGGAATTTGTTGGCCTATGTAAGGAATAACTCTGGGAAAATATGTATTATTGTGATTTATCTGCAGAATTGCTCAGAAAATTAGTGGGCCTTTAAATTCATCTCGATGCAAGTAGCATCATTTTAAATTGATCGCAATCAGGGTTTGTTTGTACTAATCTCAGTTGCATATAGCATCAATTTTTGTGTCCATGTTTCCTTCTAGCTGTTGCCAGTCCATCTTGTGTGTGGGTTTTTGCTTGGGAATGAAAACATACTTGGACAAGTAGTGTAGATATGTTAAATTGTTAGACTTCAAAATAACACTTAAATGCAATAGTGTTAACTCGTCGATCATTGTTAGGTTGAAAGAAATGTTGAACGTGATAAGGGTGATTTGTAGGTTTCACCATATTTCTTTATGTCAAATCAGTTAAATGCTGTGATGATGAATATTGATCTTTAATTTATTGTGGATCTTGCTATGAAAATGAAAATGAGTTGTGTTTTACTTGAAAATGAGACAAATAATCATTTAGTAACAAAAGTAGTTGAAAGTGAGATAACAGAAAGCGAAAATGCAGCCAATCTCCCACTAAGTCCAGGATAAGTTAATTCTATCTGTTGGTATATATTTAACTGATGCTTCTTGCCAATAACTCATTGCTAATTGATTTTATTGGATCAAATTCCAATTACGCAAATACGCTAAATTTTCTGTATATTTTGTAGGAAACTTTTAGCGTATCGTTAGGGAAGAAACAAGAACAGAAGGGACAATCTAAAATATTAGAATTAAACAATAATTCTCCAAAATTTGAGGATTGCAAACTCCCTCCTCTGGTCCGTGCACTAAAAGCTTCAGCAGAAGAAAATGCGGCCAGCTTTCATTTCCCAGGACATAACAGAGGACGAGCAGCTCCTTCATCATTGACTCAGCTGATCGGCAAAAGACCATTTTTGCATGACTTACCAGAGCTTCCAGAGCTCGACAATCTTTTTGCTCCAGAGGGACCTATTTTAGAAGCACAAAAACAGGCAGCTCAACTATTTGGAGCATCAGAGACATGGTTTCTTGTTGGTGGCAGTACATGTGGAGTCCAGGCAGCAATAATGGCAACTTGTTTGCCAGGAGATGCTCTCATTCTTCCTCGAAATTGTCATATTTCTGCTGTATCTGCAATGGTTTTATCTGGTGTGGTGCCCAAGTATATTGTTCCTGAATATGACCCTCAATGGGATATTGCAGGTGGCATCACTCCTTCACAGGCAAGTGCGATACAGCGGCCGTGGTTTACGTCACATTTAGGTTTCTTTGAGTATGCGTTTTGGTTTTGGCGCAAGAGAATGATTTCTCTGTTCCAAGAATAACCTGTCTTTATCCATTTAGGGCATGTTCACTTTGTTTAATGGGGTTAAGTGTTGAACGATATTTTGGAATGATAAGAAAAAGCATGTTGATTAATTAGTCATTTTACAATCATGTTTATAACATGGTACAAAATATATAAATCGTAAGATACATTAGTGGTAGGTTTAGTAAGCTTAACTAGTATTCTTACTTATAAAAGGATACAAGAGGACCAGGAATCTTGATTATGAGATACAGCCTTTGGGTTTTGTTATGTATCCAATGTTTCTGTAATTTCATGCCACTTAATCATAGGCCTTCATCATTGTAAATGAAAATTTGACTAGTCTAGATATTATAGTCTATCCATATGCATGATAAAAAGTGCACATGGTCTTAGAAGATGATTTTTTTTCTGATGAATCCAGATGGCTGTTATAAACAGGTAGAGGAAGGAATCAAGGAACTGGAGATGGAAGGTCGAAAACCAGCTGCTGTTTTGGTTGTTTCACCAAGTTATCACGGTATATGCAGTGATATTGGTGCAATTTCAATGCTGTGTCGCAATAACAAAATCCCTTTGATCGTTGATGAGGCTCATGGGGCTCATTTTGGCTTCCACCAGCAGCTGCCAAGCTCAGCTCTTGCTCAAGGGGCCGATCTTGTTGTGCAATCGACCCACAAGGTGCTATGCTCTCTTACACAGTCGTCGATGCTACATTATTCTGGCAATAATCTTATAGACAGGGATAGAATTTGTGGGTGCCTTCAAACACTTCAAAGCAGTAGCCCAAGTTATTTGTTGTTAGCATCATTAGATGCTGCGAGAGCTCAACTAAGTGATAACCATGGAAACATTTTCAACAAGGCTATTGAATTAGCTGTTGAAGCAAGAAGCATGATCGGTAAAATTCCTGGAATTTCACTCATCGACAATCTCAACTTTCCTACATTTCCTGCTATTGATCCTTTGCGAGTCACTGTTGGCACGTGGGACCTACATCTTTCTGGCTTTGAAGCTGATGATATCTTATGCAGGGATTTTGGGGTGGTTTCCGAACTTGTTGGGGCCCACTCTATTACCCTACCATTTAACCTTGGAACAAAGAGAGAGCATTTTTTGAGACTTGTCTCGGGATTGAAGTATCTGTCTGCAACTTTCTACCCTGCTGATGGCCCACTTAATAGAACAATTGATGTTTCAAGCTTACAAGTATTTAATGATATCAGCATGGTTTTGAGTCCTAGAGATGCCTTTTTCGCACGTAAAAGAAAAGCGAGCATTGAGGACAGTGTTGGTGAAATATGTGGTGAGCTCATATGTCCTTATCCACCTGGGATTCCAGTTTTGATCCCTGGTGAAATTATCACCGAACAGGCCCTGAAATATTTGTTGGATGTTAAAATCAAGGGTGCTACGATTAGTGGAGCTGCAGATCATCTCCTCTCGTCTCTTGTTGTATGTGACCCTTGAGAAATATTTGCTCCATAACCTAAAAATGGATTCTTGTGAAAGGATTTACGGTGTTCTTGTGGACAAGTGAATCTCTGTTTGGTCAATCATCAAGCAATTAGTTAAATGCAGAATCTGGACAAGATAGAAGGTAATGAAACTTAGGTAGCGGTACATATTTACTTGGAGCGCGTAAATTGCTCCCTTTTTTGGGTATAGCATCATATTGTTCTGTATCTACTAACAATTTGTTGTAGAGCTTTTAGCTTAGCCAAATTGACGGCACTTTTTCAACAGAAAGATCTTCTTTATGAATGAATTTGGTTTAATCTTTGAAAACCTTAGCATGCGGTTTTTACTTAGATTGTTAACATGCTCATTTATTTTTAGGCAAAATTGCAAAATTTGTCCTTTTAACTTTACCTGTTTGGGATTTTAGTCCTTTAACTTTTGATTTTGCAAAAGTACCCCGTATCTTTTGGTCATCTGGCAATTTTAGTCCTAGGCAATCTGAACTTCCCTCTTTTCGGTTAAAATGCCTACGTGGCAAGTGATGTGTATGGAAAATTTGCAAAATTAGTTCCTTTAACTTTACCCGTTTGGGATTTTTAGTCCTCTAACTTTTGATTTTGCAAAAATACGACTTTCCTCTTTTTGGTTAAAATTCCTATGTGGCGAATAATGTGTATGGAAAATTTGCAAAATTGGTATTTTAACTTTACCCGTTTGGGATTTTTAGTCCTCTAACTTTTGATTTTGCAAAAATATCTTTTATCTTGTGGTAGTCTGGCAATTTTAGTCTTAGGAAACCTGGATATCCCTGTTTCCGATTAGATATCACAATCCTTGTTTAACCTGCAAAATCAAAAGTTAGAGGATTAAAAATTCCAAACGGGTAAAGTTAAAGGATCAATTTGCAAATTTGCCATACACATCACTCGTCACGTAGGAATTTTTAACCGGAAATAGGAAAATTCAGGTTGCCTAGGATTAAAATTGCCAGACGACCAAAAGATGCTGGGTATTTTTGCAAAATCAAAAGTTGGAGGACTAATAATCCAAACGGGTAAAGTTAAATGATCAATTTTGCCTTTATTTTTACTACCTCAGTTCCTGTAAAATGTGCAAGTAAAAAAGCTGACAATGAACTCAGGACCAAGTCACAACCGTAGAAAAGGTATAGAGAGCTTCATAATATGCAATGTATGTCGATGCATGCTCACCTTAAAATACTTCTTGCCAAAAGAATTTGTTCAATTTGAACTTTCAAGGCATAGACGATACATGCATCATGTTGAGAAAAAATTGAAGGAAAATGAAAGGGTCAAAAAAAAAAAAAGGATATTCTCATCTAAAGTCGAGATCTAAAAAAATGTGTAAAGGTGATATCGACGATACTATCGGTGAGCAAATCGACTAGAAAAGGGTGGACCCCTTTGATTGACGACATGGAGGCTTGTACCATGATTGCCTCTTACAAATTTGGAATTCTTGAAGTGATGTGGTTTTGGTGTTGACATTGTTGGATTTTGGCAAAATTCGCCGAAAATGCAAGGGTCGAGGATGATTGATTAGCAATCAAACGAGGTCAAACAACAGTGATCGAGTCATCGTCATGGAGCTTAGAGCGGGAAAATTTTGGTGATGTGTGTTTAATAAAAATTTCAAACGTGGAAAAGTTATCACCACCAGAAGATAAATTGCAATACTACGGGATTTTTGTGTTATTTCACCAAACCTCGAGTGAAATGTTTGCAAATCAAATGTCAAGGGCAACACAAAATTTCATGTGTTCCATTAAATATTACATAATTTTGCAAACCTCAAGAGTGATTTTAGTAATTTTTTATACTTGAAGTTTTTCTTCTTTTTTTTTTTTAATTTCCACAAATCTTAGGAGCGGTAACTTTAATGCGACCTATAATAATAATTAAAAAAAATAAAAATAAAAAAATCCCTTCACATCCTCTTTATGGAGATCCATGGACCAAGTATGGCTTTGGTACGTGCTGGGAACCAGGCAAGGCACCACTCTTCTTTATAACTTGAACCCGCTGGCACTAAATCAAGCTGGGTTCAGTTTCTTGCTGATACAAACAGATTATGAGATTAATAAGATTTTAGAATAAAATTGGAGCATGCGATGACATGCGTAAATTAGCAAAGGTACAATAGAGATCAATCAAACCTGGTGGCATAAATTAGCAAAGGTTCAATATAGATCAATCAAACCTGGATGACTCTCTGTCGTACCTACATTAACTAGGGCAACTAACATTTTTAGCAGCAACAAAAACAAGCATAATTTTCTTACAATTACACAATACATATTCCTATAAATGTATGTCACAGTTTGTACATCCTAAAGCCGACTAGAGAGTACAAAATTGCGAAAGCTTCAAAAGTTTCTGTAAACCATAGGTTTCTTCCCAATGACAGTATATACACAAACTTAACAGCAAATTAAAGAGCAAGCAAGTACGCTAAAAATAAGCTCACATATCGGGATTTCAAGGATTTTAGAAAATTATAAACAAAAGATCAATTGCTATGTGGCCCTGCCACATTGACTTCATGTTGGTTATAAACTAAATCACCATTGCTCTTCCGTTTAGATGGTGTCTTTCTCTTCTTTGCTGACTGAATTTCGGGAGAATCGGTGAAAAAGCCGGGCCCGCTAAGCTGCAAGTCAGTTTCCACATCAGGGCTGGCCCATGCGAGAGGTTGAACTGCAACATTAACAGACTCACATTATCAGTTGACGTCTGACTCCTCCATACAAAGAACCACTAGTTCAAAAATAAAAATCGAGAGATAAGGGAAGAATATTAACAGATCCATATGGACAGAATATTTAGCTTTTAGCGTCAAGTAAATAAACATTCGCTAAGACTCTACATCCAAAATGAGCATAAGCGTAATCTATGTCCAAGCAATGGAGATGTGATATTTTTTCCAAGTTATCGGCCAGGAAGAAGTAAAAAGATTGACACGCAGGAGGATCAATCAAATGTTTACCTTTGAGGACGATAGAAATCTAGCAAGGTTTCATCAAAACACTATAATTACTCAAAGAAAATACAAGCATTCCACTGACACTTGCCCAGAACAATGTGTGAGTGTTTTCACCGCTTGAATGGAAGAACCATGACTTTACATATAGCTCATCAGCTTTGACAAGTTTATAGAACTCGAGATTGAGTAGGTAGTGAAACACCAAACTATTATCGAATTAGTTTCCAAGAAATCCAAAAATCAAAATCTTTTTATGTAAAAAAGATGCCTTCAAGAACATAAGACTTTTCATGTTGATAAAGTCAGTTCTAGATAACTGAGGGACTCCTTTTTGGATTTTGGGTTGAATGCGAAGGTTAAGAAATAGGATGCCCTCGAAATTTAAGTAAAATTTCAGGTACCTTCAGAAGGACCAAGAGATCCTGATATCCCATTGTCACCTTCATCAATTGTAGAAGCAGCACGAGCGGGACGCTTCCTCACATAGTTTTCTTGTAAAGGTCTAGGGATCTGAAAGGAAAACTGTGACAAGCTAACTCCTGCTTCTATGTACTCTGGGTGTTCACTAAGGTACCTAGAAAGCGAGTATCATGAAATCACAAAACTAAAGGTTAGGACAATTCTTATTCGTAAGTCTAATACAATAAAGCTGCTAACCCTGTTATATAACTAATTTTTATGGTCATGAAGAGACTACACCTTTGGATTTCCACCATGGAACGAAGTCTCTTGCCTGATGGTGCAACATAATACCTGTAAAGATCCATGAAAAGAAGAAACAGAATTAGAGGTTAGTCGCTTTTTACCATAATAATGAGCACAAGAATCATTTTAAATCAAATTACAAGCAAAATTGATGCGGAAACAACAGGATTAAAATAAACAAGTGCCTCTGAGTTATGCTTAATACATGAACTGAGGTTACTGAATTTTATCAACTTCTCTGTGAATTTATTTCAAGAACTCTTAAAGGAATTTAGCAATTGAAAGGCCAAGTTCAATACACGCCTCTAGCAGTGAAAACACAGCAGATACCAGCTGATAAAGGAATCATTGGAAGTCTCACAATGTTTCTCCCCAATCTTATAAATATTCATAACAGACTAATGTTTCAATGCCCATGGGTGGAGGTGGCTGCATCTAAGAGTTTGGTTCTAGGATTTCAAACACAGGTTGAAGCATAGCCCAGATGCTCAGTACCACATTCAGATTCTCTTTCTTTCATTGCCAGTTAAAATTTTATGATCAAACACCCTATGAAAAATTGTAGCCCGCATGCTTCAAATATCAACAAACCCAGAAAGTCTCTAGTGGTGGAACAGCTGCTTATCCTAGCACAACTGCTCCTGTCTCCTCCTTCAAAGAAATTCTTTCAAGAGCATTGATCTCTTCCTCTGATTGACCTCCATGTCCACTTATATGCTCAACATCCAATTGGAACAACTCAGTCATCTTTGCTCACAAGAAGAAATGGTTCAGTTTAACATGCTTGAACAATGAGATTATACTGAGCCTCATTGATATCCAGACAAGTTGGTGGTCTGCTGCAAACCACTCCATAATTAACTTAGCATTTAGCTTCTTATCTATGCGTTGATAAATTGACAATGTCAGGAAAAAGATATAACTGAAAACCATTAATGGATGGAATGGGAACACAAAATCTCAGGGCGGTATTTACTTTGAAAAATTTACAATACTGTCATAAGAACTGTTGCAACTTCACAAGGAAAATGATATCCGTTTCCATTTCAGCTTAAGCATAACTCACAGTCTCACACCCATTACCCTTCAATGTTATTTTCTAGGATATATTTTTAAAGTTAGTTCAAGCATATTACACAAAAAAGCACTCTTACACTTATAAAATGACTATTCACCACTACTAACATATTTTGCACATCATCTCATAGAACCAGGCCTAAGCTATTCCATGACTTTCTTATGCTGATCTTTCAATGTATACACGCACCTATCCCTTGAATATATGCGAGATTTAATCTTACAAAATACTGGTTATTCAGGGGACTGCACAAACTTGACTTTTCAGGTGAATAGATCAAAGCCTTAAAAGTTACTTTTGGGCAGACAGAGACATAAAAGATCATAGAAACAACAGAGAGAGAATACATACACATCTGCAAACTTGGTGCTTCCTTCACCTCTGATTCTCAAAAGTCGTTGCCACCCAGGAGGGGGTTGAGCAATGTTAGGTTTGTCAATAGCCCATAATCTGCTGCCATCTTGCGTTATATCAGGCGGATCATCACATGATATGTCAGGCCGCCATTCTCGACCTGTTTCACAGAAGAAGGGCTGTTCTATAATATGCTCTCTTATTTCCTCATACTTCTCCTTTGTTGGAATGAGCCTCCATTTGAAACAGTTGGCACATTGAACAGTGAAGGCCCCTATAGATGGCAAAACTCTTTGCGTCTGATTTGAAAAGGGATGTCGTCTTAAAAAAGATGCAGGTTGCGAATTAATGGGAACTGGGGCAGTTTCAGTTTCACCAGCACCATTTGCAGTAGGATCGTAAAGCACCAACTGATATTGGTTATTTTCAGACAGATTTTCTTCAGCTTCCGTGCTATGATTCTCTAGCCGTTCAGCAGAAATAAGATCTACTTGATCCTGAGAATTGGCCACCAGGCTGCCTGGACGATTAGAACTATTTGAGGCACTGGGTTCTCCATCCCCATTATTCAGGTGATCAGTAGCAGTCAATGAATTGTCGACAGTTTTCTCACTCTTCAGTTTGATGGTAAGTTTTAGTGACCGTGGCTGCATTGTTCCCTCCATCATCTAAGCTCCTAGAATATGATCATCAAACTTGGAATAAGCTTCTAGAACTTGCAAAATCTCAATGATCTAACCTACTAGAAAGTCATGAAAATATGGGATCTTTTATTCAAGAACAGCTTCAACAACTGTAAATACAGAAAAGAACATGTTTCAAAATTACTTTCCACAATAATTCTACCTTTTCCTAAGTTTCCATGCTCATTGTAGTCAGACTAATTACAATTGTATCTCCCTCTCAAGGCAATATAAGTCCATGAAATGCAGAAATTAATTTAATGAAACATTAATGAAGCATGGTACAATAAGAAAACCACAACAAATAAAAGAATGTCATCGACCAGGGAAGATGAAGCAAAGATATATTTTACTTGCAAATCTACGGAAGTATCAATCTTATTCAGATATAGAAGAAACATTAACATAGAATCAAATAAACCATGGGATAGATAATGGATGAAACTAATATTAATCAAATAAAGAGTTCAAAATCACAACTCAAGAATAACAGTATAAATGAGAATCGCCAACACTTTATCCAAACAATTGGACCATGTTGTTATAAACATGCTGGGATATGAGATCATGAGACCTCTAAATCATATTTTTCATTTATAGTTCCAAGACACCGAACCGTTTGGCCATTATTATTGAACAATGTCTATTTACTATCTCTAAATCAATATACATATGAACATGTTTTTCCCAAGGACAAATGAGTATGAGAAAGGTAGGCCATATAGCAGTTTCATTTACTTTTATCTGAAAGGCACACATACACTCATACATGCACAAGGGTGGGAGGGAGAGGATTGACCATAACAAAAAAAATAGTATTCTTTCTCTTGCCAGTGTAGCCGGAGTAATAACTGTGAGCCAAGAACAACTATGATACAACAACGGGAGCACTAGATAAATCAGACTTTACAATTCATTTTTTCAATCTCACTATTTTGCAAATTTAGTTGTGAAAAAATTTACTAATGAATATATGCATGTCCATACACATATGTATATGTTGTCCGTACTACACAAATGGATGCATGCGTGAACATAGAGACATCATATAAGCACAAATTTTCTCCAACTGAAAATGCAGTAGAAAAAGTTAAAAGCACATGAGAAAACTAGTTTAGCAGCTAAGTGCAGCTCAAGAATGAAAATATACTCATATAAACTTCTCATTAGCCTTTTTGACGCTAATTTTGCCTTCATGGAAGAAGATTCTCGCAAAAAATTTCGAGCACAAAGCAATAACAAGGATAACAACATTGATGACAATACCCTAACAAAGGTACTGATAAAAATCTGGCGTCCAACGGACAACTTCAACAACAGCATTTATCACCAGCTCTTTTTGCAACCAAAAAAAAAAAAAAAAAGAAAGAATGCTACAGGCAATGTATCAGTGGTCAAAGATACAAACATATTGTAGCATTAAATAGCAAGCGACAAGAGGAAATGGTTGGGAAGCTAGAGGCCTCATATAACAAAAAACACATTACATAGTAACGCTTCAAGAATCATTAAAGCCGTTCACCAAATTTCAGTTAGAAGTCAAAGATAATTGAAACTTGAAAAGATCAGATTTCTAGATCTGGGCAATTTCTTCAACTCATTCAATTCGAAACTCTAGAACCACTGATTTTCTGATAAACATACACTGGTCATATAGTAGATGAACTCTTTTTCAAAACCCTAAAAGAAGACCCTTGTTTTACAACCAAAGAGATAAAATTTAACAAGTTACATGAAATTCTTATATTAGACTACACAAAATCATAAGGCAATAACACAACTACACAGCAAGATCACTGCTTGTTGGAGAACCATATGAAGGACAATAACTTCCTGCTGTAAGGTTAACCTCAGTAGAAAAGTAAAATTCCAGGATCAAAAATTGAGGTAAGTGATTGATTCTACGTCAACTAGGTCAGCTTCCTCTGCTTCCATTCCAATGCGAAGCCAACAGGATAGCAGATTACTATTGTAAAAATCACATAATCTATTCGGCATTCACTTAGACAAATTATTTGAAGAAAACTAGAGTTCAAATCCAAAATCAG
>JAOWBU010000152.1:0-50000 GCA_026212405.1 Petrea volubilis | reverse complement strand
CTATGATTTCTAATACTTGACGCCATGTGCGCTGATATTTATTAGAGTAGACATACCGATAATCGCTGTTGGTTCAATCCACCATTAGCTTCAATTATTAGGTATCCATTCGACTTTGGCAACTCTGATGAGCCTTTCATGCAGAAAAACATCATATTACCAGACATGCTAAAATAACAATAATTGGCAGTTTAGCTTGCAGTTAACCTGATACGGACGCTAAAGATAAAGATTAGTCCAAAGTTCTCAAACAATGCCAAATAATGTTGAAAAGGAAGAGTAATTGCTTTCCAAGAAGGACAAAGAGATAATAATGATTCAAACCACATGCATATGATGGGAACATACACAAAAGCCAACAAGCATATACATGCATAAGCGAACTAACATTGTCTTTAGTAGAACACATGATTGCACTCACATTTCATACTAGAAGATATATTACTGAAAATAATTTGAAGGTGCCTCAAGGAAACCGCAATAGCACATCATATGTTATTAAAGAGACAACCACCGAACGAACACTTCCAAGAATGCCAAGAAGCTTGCAACTTAGCATAGACTAAAATATTAATATTCTTGTTACAAACCTGATCGGGATACAGTCTGTTTGATACAGGGCTTCCAACCTTGACGCAACTTTGGGTTCCAAACATTCATTAACTGCATATAATTTCATGCCACGAATTACAAGAGTCAAAAAACATAATCCATGTCAGGAAATTTCAGGGATTTCTGTGGATTCGTAAAATCAAAATTCCCTTAAATAAAACTCAAAGAAATGAATATTTATGAAATTCATTCAAAAGGTTAGTTTTAGAACCTTACATTTTGAATTGTATTAATCCCTCTCCAAATCACAAATGAAGTTGCAAAATAGCATAATATTTCCTAGAAGCACTATGATACATCATCTGATGTTCAACAAACTTCAATTTACTGTGAAAAAATATTATGATTAACTTATTGATTTCATGAATGGGATACTCAAGTACCCAAATCCTAACATCAATACTTTATTTTGACCAAACGTGGCCTCCCAAATGGTGAAATGACATATCGAACTTAACATGGATGGCTGAGTGGTAACTAAAAGAATTATGATCCAATCATCAAATTCAGATTTTGCAAAATTACTAATAAAAGACCATCTAAGTCTTATACCCAACTCTATCTCTCAGAAAACGAAAGATCACAAAACTGGAAAAGATTTCATGCATTTCACTTTCAATCAAATTGTGCTTAAAACCACCAACCAAACTACATATTTCCAACTCAAAGCTTCACAAACAAACTACTCATATCTTGCATCAAAGAGTTACTCTACAAACAAGACTACAAACTCAAAATTGAAACAACAACAACAACAACAAAAAAGCAAACTTTACCATGTTAGAGCTTCGATTGCTATCAGCCTCCATAAAAGGCCACAGCTTCTCAAAAACCTCAGGGCTCCGGTATACGGTCCCCGGCCCCACCGCATCACCACTCCTACTACTGCTATTTTGCACAGAATCAAATCCCATTGTACCCATATACATAAGCATCCCAGAGATATACAACAAGGGAGCAAACAAAAGCATCCCTCTTCTCCTATACATTGCTGAAATCAAGAAATACCCAAACCTCTCCACCACATTCTTCAACTTTGCCCTCCCTCCACCACCGCCACCACCACTAACACGGAGGCTCCCTGCACCACCAACGCCGCCTCCACCGGTGGTGGGGGAGCTGGTGCCCTTGTTGCGGCTTCCGCGGTGGCGGGGGGACGACGGCGGAGACGAAGTACTCACCCCGTTGCTCAGGCGGCTGGGCCCATGCATAATTCTTGAATTTTTGAACCTACCCTCAAGAAAATTTGAAAAGGGGCTTTTCTTGATTCCTAGTGTCGGTGTTGAGACATGGAGTTTAAAGCTCGGATCTTTGGCATCAATGTAGCAAAAAAGTTAATTTTTTTAATGGGGTTTCTTTATTTCTTTCACCTGTAACTGATGGGAAGACGAAAAATTCAGAAGTTTTTACTGCAACTGTGGCACTGTGCTGTGGCAGTTTGTGTTGTGTGTGAAAATTTTCGAAGGGTGTAGGGGCGAGAAACACGGGACATATGAAATGGCAGTAATGACTAATGAAGGTGGGATGGTGGGGAAGTCAGAAAGACTCGGATGGTGTTTGGAATCGGTTCGGATCTCCCGTCATATTATATTTTTTATCATATTTATCAATATATAGTGTACATATTGGTAAATTATCAAAATAAAAAAAGAGAACTGATGATATTAAAAAAAATTATAAAGATTTTCTTTTTTTATCTCTTCATTCATAAATATACATAATGTATATTGATAAGTGTAACAGAAGATGTAATATGATTATGTAATAAAAAATCTGAACCGGTTTGGAATTGCTTTTATTTTTAAAAAAATTAAAATTGTTGAAAAAGTTTTAAAAAAATATTGAATAGTCAAAATTGATAGTGTTTGAAAATAAAAGTAAGAATCAAATAAAAGTTGATAATAAAAGTATGGAGTTTCGAAATTAAAAGTAAAAAATAGTAAAAAGTTGATAGTTATTAGTTCAAAAAGTTCAATTTATTTACAAAAATATCAAAAAGTATTTTTAAGCTGATAGAAACAGCTTCCTTCCAACTTTTTATTTTCTATTTTTTTTAACTTAATTTAAGTAAAAATTATGTAACCAAACATTCAAAATAACTTTTTTAAAATTAAAAACAACAAAATACTATTTTAAAGCAATTACAAACAATCAAAGAAAACCCAAATTTAAATTTATTAAATGCAAACAATAAAAATGTAACCGCTAGTTGACGGCAATTATTCGATTTTGGGTGTATTATTAGCCAATGACTATGTAGTAGTATAGGAGTATAGCATGGAGTAATCTATTAAATGATAAGAAAAAAAAAATAGACTAATAGATTAATTATTTTAAACTTTTGGAATTTAGAATGTTTTATTTTGAGAATCCATCTCATTACATTTGATTTTCACTTGACATGAGAGGAAATTTTTTTGACTCGGAGGTCAAAACTAAAAAACATAAAAAAACCCATTGTTACTTGATATGACAATTTAAAAGAAAATAAAATAGATTGCATTTACAATCCTTTTTAGAATGTCGAGAGAATTGATTTTGACTCGACAACCAAAAAAGGTAAAATACGATACCAAAACCCTCAAAATAGTTATTGGGGTTGTAATATAATGGTGAGGATTCGAACCTTCATCAATTAAGTCATGAGTTTGAACCCTCTTATTTTCTTTTTTTTTTTCTTTAGTGAGTGTATGTGTGGGGTGTCTTTTTTATTTATATTTATAAAATATTCCGAATTAATTGTATTAATAAAAAAAAAATCCTCAAATTAAAATGATAATAATTAAAACAGTCATTAAATTGTCTTTGAATCCAAAAAAAAAATCATCTAAACTGTAATTAATATTTCAAAATTCAAGAAAATATATTCCTTAAATTATATATCTTAAAATCAAAGACATAGTTTTCTCAAAACATATAACTTTCGCATTTGTTGCCAATACAAATTAATTTAAAGAACTTAAAGAAAGAACGAATATTAAAATAAATAATCTATTAAATCTTTCAATCTAAAAAGTCAAAGAGTATTATAGTAAAAAATCAATGGGCTCTTTCAGGAAAAATAATAATAATAATAATAATAATTTTATGATTTTTTTTTATTTTTAAAATTTATATCAAAGGGAATTTTAAGAAATTTTCTAATAGAAAAAAAGTATTGTTGGGCACAATCTTTCGAAAAATTAAGTTGAAATAGGTGTTAAATCTTCAAAATACTTTGAAATAACATACTCAGAAGAAATTCTAGCATTTCACGGGGCAACAAGAAATACACCCTGCCACAGGGCTTTCGCGCCAATGCCCAAAGCTCCTCTCTCTCTCTGTCACCCACCTGATTTCTAATGGGTTCATCGAAGGGGGATCGCAAAAGGAAAAGGGCTCCAAAGCAAAGCTCTAATGAAGATTTTTCTGATGATTTCCGCAATTTCAAGAACCTTTTTCCAGTCATCCTATCCCCTGAGGTTTTATTTTTCTTCCTCTCTCCCTCTAACTTTTTTTTTTCTTTTTTTTCTCGTCTGTAAAATTTTGGCTGTTCAGCCATTCTTGTTAATTGCGCCCTGGTATCAGCAAATGAATTACATTTATGCGTTTAAACCTTTTTTTTTTTTCTTTTTTAGTGCAAAAGTGGAGCATTTACGGAGATGAAATTGAAATGGTTCGAAAAGTAGGGAACTTGATGAGGGTAGATTAGGCGAATAGCATGTAAATTTGGTCAGACAACACCAAGTTGGTATGTGAGTGTACAATCCTTTTTCCCCAAAAGTGGGATGCTTTGATATTGTCTTGGGAAAGTTTTTGTTTCAAATATTCGAACTTAGGTATTTTGAGTAGAAATTGATTTAGTTCACTCTATAGGATCTTACTACTGAACTTGTTTGCGTCTTCAGTGGGGTGGGGTTGGAGTGGCTAATTAGGCCGAGCAATTTGCTATGTGTTTTTCCATTCGGTGACACGGGACTTACTATTTCAGGGAATGAGACCACCCGTATTGAAGGATTTGTATCGCCTTCTCGTCCATTTGTCTTTGAATGCACAATGGAGTGTCAAGCAAGCAGTAGGTGCATGTGACTTTGAACTCGAAATTTGTCACGATGGGATCAAAGCAACTTTCGGTGACATCCATGAACTCTCTAATATACTCTTCAAAGAACTAGACGAACTGTTTGAACAGTTATTCTCAAACTTACGTGGCATTTCTGCCAACAAAGATCTTGGAGAGAGTAGCTCCAGTTTAGGTTTATTCGACACTGTGGAAGTAATGAAATTGCTGTTCAGATGTTGCATTTTGCTAATAAGTTTGCTCTCAGTTAAACAAATTCTGATCTTGGAAAAAGGGGTGATTCTGTTAAGGATACTCAAAAGATTGAGTTTGCCAAATTTAGTTGAGAACACAGGGAAACGTGGTTTTGTCTTTGAGAAGTCAGTTTTTCGTGAATGCGCTCCTGCTGCTAACGGTTGCTCTACATCCTCTGTCGAGGACTTCACTGCTTCATTACAGTTTCTGGAGCCGCATAATCCTCTTCTTTTTTTCAAGTCTACAATGCTTGAGGTAAATTCTACATACTTAACAGTGCATGTTCTGGATCTATTACTTGTAGAGGATGGAATCCCTAGATCATTTTTATTTATTTATTATTAGTACCGCAAAGCATGTTCACCACGTTGTTATCTCCTGGTTAACAATTATGTGGCACAATATTTCGGGAGTTGTTGAATTTTCTGGAGAAGATCAGTGGTGAGAGAGGAATTTAGTTAGCTTTCTTGTTTAACCAGATGTATCACACACGCAATAATTTAAAACAATGACAAGAGCTACAAATATGGTGCTTAGATGGGACAAACTTGTGGCAGTTAGAAACTTAACTTAGACTTATCTAAGATTTTGTTATAGAACTTTACACTTACTTTACACTCATATGCAAAGTTATTTTAACAATTGCGTAGAAGCAGCCTTGCTTAGCTTACATGCCGCCCTTTCTGACTAAGAAAGGAAAAAATGCCCAATCATAATCTCTCATTCAACTGATAAACATCTAAAATCTGACAAGAAATATAAAATGCTTTGACACTATTAGATTTTCATGCCTCATTGTTGGGTTCACAATTAATTTTCAGGTTTTATTCTACCCTTTTTCTTGAGAGGAAAGCAGTATTTTTCTTTAGATAAAAGTATCTCCAAGTCTCTATTACAGATAATAAGAAACTAGAGAACTTACGTTTTGATCTATTTTTTTGTGTATAAGAACGATCTTTCCTCTTCTTGGGCTTTTTTTGGATAAGACTTGTTTGTTTTTATGCTTGTTTTTTGTTGGATCTTTAACTAAATTACTGCAGTATTTTCACAAGTAATTGAAAATTTCATTGACAGGTATTTATAGATGAGCTGTTGACACATGGGCATTTAAGAGGATACTTTAAGATGATTAATTTTGTTGCTTCTGCCAATGATATGCTTTTTAATCCTCACTCTGCTCAGGGTGATACTGGAATTGTGATTGAAGCAATCTGCAATCATTTTATCATATCATTTTCTGATAAGCAAGCTTTTGGAGATTTTCTCAGTCGACTTTTTGATGCTCGTGCCAAAGAATTTAGATACCCTTTCGGAGCTCCAGCTTTAAGTGTCACTGCAGCTGTATCATTGCTTCTCAGTCCTATTATGGTCTCTGCACCAAAATATGTTCAAGCCCATTTGGTTTCACTAGCTTCTGAAGCTCTTGATATCAAGTGTTTGAAACCAGATCGTAAACTTACAAACTTATTCCTATCAACTTTTGAAAGGTCGGTCATTTTGTACATGAAGCACATGTCTTGTTTACAAACAGATGGCTACTCTATCATTTCCAGGGGCTTCGAGTCCTGTTCATCACATGATATTGCTTATCCCCCATTTGAATCGTATATATCACCCGGGACAAAAGGTAAGGTTGAAAGTCTAACCATCAAATTAGACGAATCTTCAAAAAAGAACTTGAATGATGGTTTCTTTAGAATGAAATCTGATCTGGTGAGTTCTTCCTTGCAATTCGTGAAGGAGTGTCAAAATGGTTATGCCATATCACGCCAAGATGAGATTTTAGCAATATTAAGTTTCCTAGTTCTCAAAGCTTCGGAAAGCTATGATGATAAAGCAATACGACAGATCGAGGGCACAAGTCTGCAGCATATATGTCTTCTTGCTTCTTTGTTGAAATTGGTGAGCATCTCAATGCTACAAGCTATTTGGTGTCTTAGATATAGTGATGATCTTTGTTGCCCGAAAACCTTGAAAGACTTCTCTTCGTGCAAGGAGTATGATTTCATTTTGGGCACAATAAGCTGTTTCAGAGATTTGGAAATCAGTTTACCATTGCAACAAGATTTATCCAGTGTGATGTCAAGCCATTCAGCGAGGCATATGGTTTCCAAAATAATGTTTTTGCATTTCTCAGGCTTGATGTCGCTGTGCTTTGCAAGTGGGCTTGATTGTTTGGTGAAGGCCTCTTTGCTGACAATTATTGCATTATTGAATTTATTTGTTTTTGAGGAGGGAGACTTAGATGCACTGCAATCCGTGGTGGATTCCAACAAAGAATCTTTTTCATCTAAACTACCACTTGTCAGACTCCAAGAGGTAAAAACCCTCAACCCCCACCTTATAATATATATATATATATATATATATATATATATATTAATGGGAACATTTTTGCAAGGGATCTTGGCTTGGTTTCAAGTTTAAAATATATTTCTAATAATGCAGACAGTGGTAGACCAAAACTCCAGCCTTGTGGTTGCATCAAAGTTTCAGAAGATACGGTCTCTATGTTCAAGGTAACCAATGATACTATGATATGATTGTGTCTTTTTTGTATGTTATCATGAGTGGGAACCTATTTTTCTTCAAGGTCTGTGTGTGATGGATAAGTTCACACTAACTCTGTAATGCATTTAAGTATTTATCAAGAAAATGGAAAATTTCATGCTTACCAATGTGTAGGTAACTAATTTTCTTGTGAACCATTACATGAGAATATGTTAATATAATAAAGCAAAATGCTAATATCATCATATCTGATGTAACGGGGCACAACATAGTTGGTTGTGTACCTACTTAGGTGCCATCCGCGCATGTTTATGGTCTATATTTTCTTCCTTATTCTTTATCGAAACTTTTTGCAGTGTGATGGAAAATGAGCATAACGAAACGGAGGCTGTTGCTGGCTTGGGAGAGGAAACGGAGGAAACAAGCAACGGGGAGATATTCTTGAAGTGCATGTTAAAAACAGGAGAAGATATCGCTAATTTTGATGACTTGGTCGGTTTTGTGGAATGCAGACAAGGTAAAGATTACTCGGATTGGTTAAAGAATCGTGAAAGGTTTCGCAGGTGGAGGTTTGAGAAAACAGCTGTTTTGAAGTGGAAAAGAAAGAAAAAAACTTTGAAAACTGTTAAGGGGAAGAGAAATTAGTTAGGCTATCAATCCAAGGACACCTCTATGTATATACTTAGATAGCATAATTGGAGTCTGTTGTGATATCAATGAAAATTTGCAAGGGAATAAAGAAATCTTGTTGAAGAGATTCATGTTAGTTTTTCTTTCTTTCTATATAGTGAGTGTGTGTGTGTGTGTATTTATTACTATTATTTTCTTCTTCTTTGTGGGTGTGTTGAGCTCTGTGTGAATGTCAACGATATGATTGCATAAGTACCGCATAGATGTCTTTGTTAGAATGAAAATGATATTTAAACGGAATAATATCAACTTTTTGGTACATTGTTATGTTGGAAATAGTAATAAAACTAATAGTGGTAATCTTTTTAATTGAAAAAGAGACAATCAATTATACTTTCAGATTAAAAAAAATTGAAAAAAAAAGGTTAGAAAAAAAATATTGAAAGTACAGGCAACGAAAACCAGTTTTTAGATTAAAAAAAAAAAAGGTTTCCTTAAATATAAGCTCTAAACATTTTTTACAAACCACTACTCGGTATAATTAGTATATGACGTCTATTTCCACAACCGCCTACAGCACTAAAACTCAACTACACAGTGATCAAGAATTGGAATGGCCCTGCTAAAAGATCATAAATAGAAGTGGGCAATTGCAGAAGTTTAAAATATAATGGAAAAAAAAAAACAAGGAAAACAAATGTGAAAAAAGAAGTGGGAGGGGAGGGAAATAAATAGAATTGTTTCTGTTACCCCCTTGGCATGTTTGTACGTACGTACGTTTGTTTATTTTAGGCCCGAACAAAACCTTTGCTGGAAGTGGCATCCTTGTTCTTGAGTTGATGATGATCGACATCTCTGCTTCTGTTGCGGCGATGTTTGGAATGCTGGTTGTGTGGCTGCTGCTGCTGTTGATGCATCTGCATTTGTTGTTGCTTCTGTAGATGATACAGAGCTTGCAGCCTCCCAATTTCTCTCTCCAACATCCCTTGCTCCCCTGTATAAAGCAAAGCTACTCAGGGTTCTATTTTCTCGTTTTCAACTACTTTCTCTTTTTTAATTGAAATATAAATGCTGACAAAAATACGACTCATTTTCATTCTTATAATGGGATCAACATAGTACAAAAGGATCAAACCTTATCATGAAGTAAGCAACATATTACGAAAGGAATGTATGGTAACATAGAAAAATTCTTACAGTGTTTGATGATCCGCTCCTGTGAGATACTCTCCATATGCTGCCTCAGAGCTCTATTTTCCATAGTCAGGATTAAATTCTGCTGCTCAACGAATTCAAGCCCCGCTGAAACTTCAGATCCTTCGGCCTGTTTTATGACACGCGAAGCAAAATCATTGATGCTGCATTTTCCCTTTTTCTTTCTTCTATTATTTTTTCATTATTATTTAAAAAAAGAAAAAAGAAAAAAGAAAACAAAATCCATAGACCACTTACCTTCAACATTTGGACAGTCCTTTCAAGATGAGCTATGTATTGAAGCTTCCTAACCCTTGACCGGTGAGCATTGTGCCTGCATGTTAAAATTCTCAAATTCTAAAGTACAGCAGACATCAACTTTCAACATGTGAGAGACATTTTCAGTTAATTGCTAACTTTCCAATTTCAATAGAAGTTATTTAACTTAATTCTGATCCATTCGAAAATCGCAATATTTTATTCCAATAATGGGAGAGTGGTTATGAGCAAAAGCTCTTACTGTTTAGCACGCTTCGACTCCGCCTTTGATTCAGAGGGCTTCCCTTGGGAGCCATTAGTTTTATTAGCGGAGCCCTCGTGATTTTGTGAACTAGATTCATCTTTACTATGTTCTACAGCTAAAGAAGATACCACTTCCTCCGACTCCTGCCAAAGAAGAGCAAAAAACTCCATCTCTTTAACAAGTAACATAATTTTGTCATAAGTTAAAAAACAAGTCGTCAATCTGATTAAAACAAGACCTGATTTTTTTTCTCCGCCAGTGAGTTGGCCTTGGCCCCAATGGAGGTGCTGCTATTATTTACAACATCTTTGCAGTGCACCAGCTGGTTCTGCGATCTTGTGGAGGTCTCAACAGATAAATTAACAAATTTGGATGTTAATGTATCTGCTGCTTCTTCCAAGTATGCAAAAGAATCGCTCGCTGAGCGCCTATGACCTCTATGAATCAGAGTCTCTGACTCGTTTAGAAGATCGTCGAGCCACGATGGTTGCTCCTCCTCTACAAGAAAGCTCTCAGACGAACAACGTTGATGGTACTTAGCCAAGCTTTCCAAGCTCTTCACATTCCCTTTCAATTCAATCGGTGAATTAGATGATTCAGGATAGGTTGTGGAAAAGGCGAAAGGCGAAAGAGGCGAATATCGGCCATTATAACCGAAGGATTTGAGGTCTCGAGACAATCCATTTTCGCCGTCCATCCCCCCAACAAGCCCGCCTGTTAAATAACATGGAAAAATATATCTTCTTGTTAAATGCAATAAATGCTGGAAAATCAGCTCAAGAATATTAGCACAGGTCATAACTAGTACATTTTTAATATTTTTTTTCCCAGCAAGAACAGAGCAGAAAATCTTGCCCCACCATATCTCTATGAGAAAAGTATTTGACAAGGGATTAAGATACAAGATTTTGCTGAATTATTAACAAGAATGAAAAAACTTCCAAACTCCATTACAGTGTAAATGTTGGATGGATGTGAATCAATGCAAACCGAGAATTAGTTTCAAATCTTTCAATAAAGCTAACTCTGAAACCCATAAAAGCATAACTTAATCATTAAAAGCGAACTCCTTGGTCCCCAATGTTTCCAGTTTCAACATACTGCAAGAATCCCACACAAACTAGTCCAGCATATTAACTCAGACCATTGATCAAACATTACATGCGCGTACATTCAGGGATCCAAGAATCTCAAGAAATCCCACATACGCCATTTTGTATACATAAATCACGCATCTCTACATTTCCCCCGCACACGCTCACAGAGAGAGAGAGAGAGAGAGAGAGAAATGTTTACAAAAGGAAGCGCCGGCAGTGAGGATGAAACCAAAGGGGCTGAAGCTTTCACATGGACGGCGGCGGCATGGAATTCCCCAGAACCCAAAACTCCAGAAATGAAGCTATGGATTCTGAAGAGAGGGGTGTGGAGGAAGAAAAATGGGGAAAAAGCAAGATTAACCTGCGAATCAATCTTTGGAGCTCGCTCGCATGTGTTTTATACATGATCATTTCTCTTTCTCTCTGTTTTCTCTTTCTGAGGCAGAACAACGTAGAGAGAGAACATGGATGATGACAGAGAAGAAAGGAGCGCATTCCACGCACCCCAATTGAAAAGGGGTCCGTCGATCGATCTTTCATTCTTGAATTCGGAGGTAAAAGGTTTTCTGTCCACCAGCTTTGCATGCATACAGCTTTCACCGGAGGGGTACAAATCTTAATATTAGGGGCCCAACTGATATTTTATAAAATACAAAGGACATGGTTTTAATTTTTTTTTTTTAGCTCAACACTTTTGCATAGGATCGAAACAAATATTAAACAAAGTGGATACGTTGTATCTGTATTTGTATCGAATTAAATTTTACAATATCCATATTCGAATTCGAGGAATATTCACAAACTCATCTGAATTCAAATCTGGTAGATATTCTGCAAATTCAAACACATCCATATTAATTTTGTATATTTTAAAATCAAACATAATTATAGGTTTTCGAAAATTCGTGTAGACATCAGCTTACAATTAGCCAAATATCCGATTAGATATTCAAATCCGCTTGTCCGAATATATAAATTTGTTTATCCATATGCAATGTATATTTTTTCAAAAAAATATTAAAAATAAAGTACAACATAAGTTATGATAAAACTGCATACAATTTTTTTTTCCTATCTACTTTACAACATGGAGATATGGGCAACTAGAGTTTTTCCCATCTATTTACGTGTATATTCTCAGTACTGTAATTATTATAGTGTGTGTTACTTATTTCTATTTTTTTATAATATTAAAAATAACATAATTACTAAAAATGCATTTTTTGTTCTTTGATATATACAAATAATCAATTAAAATGCATAAAAGAGTTAAAAGAGATTAGCATACATTAGCATGCAACACAAATACAAAAATAATTTTTTTAATGCTATTTTTTTAAATACGGATTACGAATATATCCAACGATATGCATTCAAAACAAATACTAAAATGAGCAAATATCTAATTATCATATCTGAATCTATTCATCACGCATAATACTTGTAATCAAATATGAATAATATATACATTAAACACATACAATATTATACGATATAAATGAATACAAATACAAACATAACAGAATTTTCAATTGTCCAATGACAACTTAACTTTTGTATTTGAAAGCAATATTTCAAAAGTATTGATACTTTTCTTAGAAATTACTCTATATAACTTCTAGAAAAGCCACTTTTGATTTTATTTTTTCTGCCTACTACTTTTTTAAAGAGGCCCAATCAAATATTTTATTTTAACTGCGGTGTTTTTTCCAAAAATAAGTAATTTTCTTCCAAAAAAAGATTCTGACTTAATATTTTTACTCTGGTCCAGAACACTGTACTAGCACATAAACAACAGCAAACAGGTGAAGCCACGAGAAATACAACACTTAGGAACCAAGTGTTTTATCACATTCAAATGGGAATGTAGAGCACTTACTTTGCAATATAAGCCTAATGTACACAGCAAAGGCGTAAAAACAAAAGAGAAATCAATCAACCTGTACAATCACAACTTCAATAATTCCAGTTCAACGACAACATGGTCTCTAACAGTACAATATTATGTCAACCTCATTCTTTCAACTAACACTTACTATCCTGCAGTTGTAAACATGCCACCATGGGATATCGGAGCAATTTTCGTAAATCAAGGAAATCTCAAGGCTTCCACTCGTGTTCATCACCATAAGTGTTATAACCAGATGTTGGGGGTAGTGAAAGAGGTCAACGGAACATATGCACAAAAGGTAAGGTAGGCTAGTCGAAGGTGAGAGCTCCAGTGGGCTTTAAACTTTCTTACCACTCTTTAGTATTCTACTTAATTGGAAAGCTTCACCCTGATCCCCATTCAAGGACCTCTTCTCCAAAAAGCAAGCCGTAACCTGCCTTATTAGTCTCTCAAGACAAGAGTGCATGCAGAGGCTAGGATCTTTTATGTTGGGATTCGCAGATAGAATCGTGGCATTCACTGCATCAGCCACCAGCTCCCGTTGTGACTCTTGGAGAAGATATCCAACAGATGACTTGCTCGGTTGTTCATATGCCAGCAAAGCAGCACAATCCTGGCAGCACAAAAGAATGATGCTAAAATAATCAAAGAGAGTTATGGATTCCTATGAGGGTCTCATACTAAAATCGATACAATTCTGCATTCTACTTCAACATCCATGAAGGGAGAAACTTCTGATCAGGAATGCGAAACAAGCACTTTAAAGATGGAGGCAGCAATTTTTTTCACATTTTATTTGCATTTGTAGATTTATTTTATTTTGTCACCTGGGAAATAGAAACTTAACAATCTGCTATTGACCTAGTGCTATATGTGTTACTAAATTAATATCTGGTAGACTTTTCACAGAATAGGTATATGAAAATTTGCGAAATGCAAGTCAACAAGCCTACCTTAACTAGATCATCAAACCCTGACAAATTCTTGAACTTGTCGAACTCACTTCTCCCGTACAGTATAGCTTCCTCTAGTTTTCCGTCCTGCAGTAAAATATGAAGACTTCATAGTTCAATTGCAAGCTTCTATTAAAAGGCTAAGCTATCACCAAAATGTATGAAACAGTATAATACATTGGCCAATACGTTGTTAAAATGCATGGGGAGATATAGCAATTTGGACAAAGAGAAAGATCTAACTTTTCAAAATCCCAACATTATGTTCAAATATAGCATAAAACCATATTGCACATGTAACCCTTTCAATATACAGAAGTTACGTGCACCTCCTCTTTGTTACCAATATACCACATTCTCTTTATAAATATCACATTTTAATGTCCAACTACTGCATATTTTCCTTTACAGACAAGGATTAAAAGATCAATATGTTAATCGATGCCTCTTCTAATGTATACATGTTAAACATAAGCTCCAAGAGATTGGAGGTAGAAAGGTCCAGTTACTTCATGAATCAGTCATCAGATGTTTTAATTTTTTACTCATAAATTCAGCTAAGTGTTATGAGTCAATTTATTGAAAGTCATTTAGAAGACATGACTGGGAGGGTGTTGATGTAATTTCCAATCAATGCAGGGTTACTTATTATTAGGCCAAACATCAACAGTGCACACATAATATATCCTTTTTAATGTCTCTACCCCCTCCATGCAGTGGGTCAGAAATCTCTCTCCCCCTCCCCTTTCTCCTCTTATTGTGGAAGCAAAGCGTGCGGAACTTTGTTTTAATAAAGAAATGATTGCAGTGCCACTAGAACTAAAGACCTCTCATTTGGTCTCATTTGAAAGTTGATACCATATCATTGATTACCTCATCCTAAAAGCATAAACCGTTGAAGAGGAGTCATTTAAACTATCAAATAATAATAATAACAATAATAATAATAATAACAAAGAAAAGAGTCATTTAACATCTAATTTCCCTAAGACAATCAAGTGACCTAGCTATTTTATTAACAAGTATCCTTTCCCTTGTTGTCATGTTTTATAATGCAAATAATACGAACACCTTAATACTTCAAGGAAGAATTTATTCACTTCCAACTGATTAAGGTACAGTACCATAATGAACAAGTTTTAAATACATATAAATTATGTGCCCTAGCACCGCTTGCCCACTTTATCAAAATTACAAAAAAAAAAAAAAAAAAATGGTCCGTATGCCTTCCCGCAGAGGAGGGGGGAGGGATTGGCACCAAGCCAAAGAAAAGAGGAAAAGCACATGCAAAGTAAACAAGTAAAAGTGGAGTTCATACGCACGAATGTCCATTATCCCAGAAAGTACACAAGAAAAACTGATTACCCGGACAAGCTCAATAAATTTCTGACAGTGCAGCAAAAAGCAAATAGTTGATGTGTCATCCTGCAGAGGATAGAATAATTATCAAGCAATGAGTAAATAGACAGTAACCAGAAAAGCTACAGACAGCTAAGTAACATTTTGAGGCACAGTACTCGAATTGAAAGAACTTATTCTGGACAGTTGTTTTTCCAGATAGGACATCATAATTATCAGCCACAAGAAGTGTGCAGGAATCAGATAACCACATTAATAACACAACGTTTATTCATCGGGGAAAAAAAAACTCAACACAGTTTAGTACACCCTCTTAGAAGTAATGATTCTCCTTAAAAGGGAAGCAACAAATTTTATTCCAGATAAATAGACTCGAACAAACTTATAATGTTGATTATATTGGTATAATCACAACCAATACCCGCATGGAGAATGAAATAGGATATTTAGAAGTACAGAAAATTAAATATTGGTGTGCTACCAATAAAGCACACCTAGAAACCTGACTATGTAAAACAATTGAGACATTCCTAAGTTATCAATTCTATAAAACGAACTTATGATCATAGATACCTGCACAATCTGAGGATACCACTTTTGAAGTGTCAAAAATGTCTCATCGATCTTACCAGACCTTATTAGCTGCGCAGTAGAAAATAATCAATCAGTGCTTCTGCAAAGAACTGTTTGTGCAGCCACTAAGCACAGTAGTAAAGACCAATAATAGCGGACAGCAAGTCAAAACTACAGTTTGCCTAAGAAAAAAATGTTGAAACTAAAATTTGGCTGTGAGAGAAAAATCTACAAAAGACCGAGTATGGTCATAATTTATAAGACAGGTACCATGCATGTCATATGTGGAACAGGTTCAAGAGGTTGAAGTTAAGGCTAGGAAAGGAGTTATTATTGTAGCAAACTTTTGTCAGAGCCACAAACATATAAATGAGGGGAAGGAAAGAAAAAAGAAACAAATGAATTCAAGTGCTTGTTAGTAGCTATTTTGATATATGAGTTTGCTCAATGACGATACACTAAATGGGCATACTCGAAAAAGTTGTTACTGCAAAGGTAACTTCACTTCAATCATTTCAAAGTCCCCACTGGGAAGTTAAGAAAACCCAGGAAAACAACTGCTCAAATTGGGTAATTGCAAAGAAAAGAAATATGCTTCAGGTCATACCTGACGAAGAGTTCTCCTCTGATTCAACGCGTACATACTGTCTTCTTCATTAAAACCATTTTCCAGAACTAACGAAATTGGAGGTACAGTACTTTTACCGGCAATGTCAAACAATTTAAGAGTCTCTTCATATCCATAATGTTGTAAATAGGATCGAACTATTCTGGGAAACAAAATACAAACGTAGTTAAGAAAGAAAATATCAATACCAAAACTTAATTCAAAGAGATTCAATGAGAACGTATGCGTAAAATTCAGACATTAATGTAATGATTTTATTGCATACAATTTAAGCATTTCAGGCTTAAACTCGGTAGTATAAGATGTCAACATTGCAAAACGAGAACTTTTCTCTCTTAAAAGAGACAACATTTGAAGATGATTTCAAAATATCTATCCAAACTCATCTTTATCGTGCCGATAAGGAGAAAGTTCATTAAAAAAATTACCTCATTAGAGTGGACATATTAAAACCATGCTCATTCAGTAATATAGTCAGATTTACTATCTTTTGCCAACGATCATAATCAGATCTTAAACTAATAAGCCCTGACATACTATTAGCTGATCATGAATTCTTCTCTAAGAGGTCTGAACTTACCCATAACTAGCATCCTGTGGTATTGAGATGTTGTCAATTTTTGCCTGTTGTTTAGCTCTTTGTTCCACTTCATATGCCTGATCAATGGAAGCAAAGACCATCCGAGATCAGTAGCTTAAATACCAAAAATATACTACTACACTTATCACCGCTGCCCTAAAAATCCTCATGTTTTATTGAAATAGTGAGACCTAGGAAGACCTATTTTCTTGTCCTCAGTTCAAGTAAATAGTCGCATCAAGTCAAAAACCATATACTAATTGTATGAGGCAGCCAAACATTTCAACTGAAAAGAAGTCCAAAATGAAATAAAGCTTGAAGAGTTAAAAGAGAAAGAGAAATCCTAAGATGACAATTGTCTTGCTATGCTTTTTTCCCCCGATAATCATTCTCTAGCTATGCTTGACTAATAGTTTATCAGGCGTTTTTACATTGGTGGTAACTTTTAAAAAATGAGTACATGGTGCAAACTAACATTACTTAGGCAGAGGACGGGTGATAAAACAGGTTCAACTAAGTCCAGCTAATTGCACATTGAATAAAATAGTCAACAAAGAAAAGAAAGTAAAACTTACTTTAAGATCAAATACAAATGGATCTTTTCCAAAGTTCACAGTCACCCTGTTATAATGAGATCACTAATCAACCATGAGAAGCAAGAATACAATTTCCAAGTTAAAGAAATCACTCAATAAATTCACCTCCTTGGACCATGTATTGCCAGAACAAATTAGTAGCAACAAATACAGACATAAACGGGGAAATGAAAGAACCGTCAGAAACTGTTTCAAAGTTGTACATACTCCTCATTTTGGCTGTGCACAGCAACTGTAGGATACACTTGATCCTTGACATCCTTATACACAGAGCCCACTACAACGCCATTTTTCCTGTTAGAAGGTAGACAATCATAAGACTATGTGAAATAAACACAGAGTATGAAGGTAAATCTAAAATGCAAGGCTGTCTTACGTGAAAAAGAATTCTTGAGTAGCATAGTTGATACCACCACCAACTGTATCACCAGTTGTGAAGGTTGGGCCAAATGTGTCTCCCTTCCCATGTCCACGATATAGCCGCCCATCATCACCATGATACCCATAGCTGTTAGCTTCCCAGCTGTTGCAGAAGTGTCAATCAATAATGACTTCAAATCCAATAACAACAAAACAAGATCAAAGCAGTAAGCGAAGCAGTCAAAAGTTCTCAACTGTGTGAAACATAGAGCAAGATTTGACCTTAAATTTTCAAATCAAAATAGTTAAATTTAAATCCTGAACTACTCCTTCCGAGTTTAATTTGATGGTACACAACTGAATACAGCTCTTTCCGTCATGTAATGATATCTATACTAATTTCTCCTTCTTCATCTCGAAATAGAATACCAGTATTCCATAAACCTTGGTGCTTAAAATACTAAGAGAATATTATAAAAAAAAAATTGACGTAAAATTTAAAAGCCATAAACATGAAAAAGTAAATATCAAAACACCACAAAACAATGATACAACAATAAACCCCGAATGTCCAAATTCTACACAAGAAATAGCCCAAAAAACTGAACAATATTTCCCAAATTCCACAAGATTTATTGGCTATGCCAATTAACACTCAGTTCCTAAACATATATTCTTGAAAACTGAACAAGAAAATTTGAAACAACTCGTCACTAATCCCTACTGCAACAACTACTCCAACTGTAGCATTGAACAGAGCAAAATCCCCGCAAAACAAAATCCCTAACGATCAACTCCGTATCAAGAACCCCCAAACATAAAATTAAATTCACAAGAGCAACAAATACACATACCCGGGTTGGCGGCGGAGTCTGAAAGCAGAGGTAGTAAATCCGATGGCAATCTGACCCTTCGCCCCAGCATTCTTCACATAAATCTCGAAATAATAAAGCAACCGCTTCAGAGGCGCGGGGTGATTCGCCTGCACCACGCCGACGTCGTGTCCATGTAAGTTGACGCTCGGATACAACAGCGACAGCTTGTCCGGGCCGACCACCGAGAACCCGCCTGAGCTGCTAACCGTGTCCAGCGCCGTCGGAGGCTCCTCATCCTCCTCCTCGGGTCCCGAATCGGGCTCGGTTTCGGGTTTTGGGGCTAGGGTTTTGGAAGTGTAGCACCAGAGATCGAGGAAGTAGGAGCCGATTAAATCCTTCACCGGCGATTGGTTTTGCGTCGCCGCTTCCGACATTATTTCCGGTGGAACTGGAAAAATCAAGATTGCATTTAAAGAACCAATTTGGGGGAAAATCAGAGAATCAAGATTTCTTGCAAAATGGGTAAATCGAGAATTTTGATGGGCTTTTACTGTATATTTATATATATATATATATGTACACACACACACACACACTTTGGTTACTGGCAGACTGCAATTTCCTTTTTTACTTCTGCAGGTGAGATAGTAAAAAATGGATAACGATAATAAATCGCGTTACGCTTCTCCAAATAAATTAAAAATCGTGACTACTTTGTTTGGGATTTAACTGATTATAAATCACTGTGTTTTCTGGGCCTTTACCATAATATTCAGGCCAAGGATCCGCCTATATTGGGTCAACTACCAGCGTCTTTTTTTTTTTATTTCTTTAGTTTTTCTGTTAAAGTAGCGCTCAAATTATGAAATCCTAGTCATAGTTTCTATATGTGGTAGTGTATATATGCTTGGAAAATTCTAATCTAAACTCGATTTGATCAAATTAATATTAAATAAATGGTAAGCTATATTAAACTTGCTATGTAATTGAGGTATAATTTAGAAAGAGTAATAAATTACACAACAAAGTGTAATATACTGACTGCATACGCTAAAACTCATTTCATATAGCACTATCATTGATTCCACCTTGTGGATTGGTAACGATTGTTAAGTAGAATAATAATCTGCACACGAGATCCACTACTTCAAGTCATATTTCATTTCTTATTTCACTACATATGTACACGTCAAGTGTAAAGATTTCAGACTAAGTGTATAATTAAAGAAATAATTTTATATGCATGGTATGAATGTAAATTAAGAAATAAAAAATAAAACACCATTTTAAAATAGAAAAAATCCATTTGAATAATTTGAGTTTTATGGACTATGGGGCGTTCTTATGTTGAAAACTAGCTTATCTCATAGTTTCTATTAATGTACCCCTCTTTTTCTTTTCTATCACAGTATTTTTGAATCCATAAAACTTTATTCTCCCATTTCTTGATTACAGGCTATTACTTCTATTGTTACATTTTTCTTTGAAGTTGTGAGAAGATATCGTGTGATTAGTATTGAATCCAACACGAGTGTATCAATAAACGTATTGGATGCGATGTCTGAAATTATTTAAACACATTGAAATCTTTCACCATGTATCCTATAAAATATGGGAGTAGTGATAAATTAATTTAAAAAAAAATCGTTTTCTCCCTTTATATTTCCTTACAAAAGTTCAAATTCTTCTTTTAATTAGTTGTCTCGTATTCGATACATGATGTAACATAATTTTTTTTTGAAAATGTCACATCACCATATTCGTTTCCTGTTGTGTTCGTTGCATTTCATATAACATATAATCAATGAATATATTTCTTTCTTTTTGTGAAAACAGTCTTTGCTAATTTTTCGCTTCATCCAACTGTTGGGAGCTATTGTAATACCAAAGAAACATAAGTCATGAAATTAGCTAGCTGAGTTCAACATTAGAAAAACGCCAATTTGCGACAGATACAAAATGTGATACCTAACCCTTTTAAAAGACACATTATTATTATGATTATTATTATTATTATTATTATTATTAATATTGTTATTATTACTATTGGGGTTATAATTTTATTATTTTATTATTATTGCAGCAAAGCTCACGAATCACAGCCTGTAAGTTCTTTTTCATATTCAACTTTCTGTATCCTTATTAGAGGATGTGGTTGTGAGACCAACCGCCATAGGATAATAATTAGGGGGGGGGGGGGGGATTGGGGGCTGACATGCACCATGAGATATACAATTAAGTATATTAGTTTGGATATTTTTATACAACCCTAGTTAGTTAAAGGTCATTTTCTTCATAATAAATGTCATTAATGCTAAGATTGTATAAGTTTTGGATAAGGTTCTTGATAAGCATAACAATTGGATAAGATCATGACATATACACACACACACACACACATATATATATACAAATTATCTTGATATATATACTTATTTTTGAAAATAGTAAGATAACTTATATTCGTACTCTTACATTATGAGATTCATACGACCACGCTTAGTGCGCCCGAACCGTGAAGTCTTGAATATCATAGAAGCTTGAATAGATTAAGATAAGTGGTTTCTTCCCTCTATTTAGTTTATAAACATATGTTTTTCTTAAATTTACGTCTAGTTTGGAAAAGTTATTTTCTTATATAAAAAATGGATTTGAGCATGTCATTTTATGAATTTTCTCTATGTAAAGTTAAAAATTTATTTTATATTGTGTTGTATGTATATATATGATCATGTTCTGAACACTTGGAATTCTATCGGTAGGAACGAGTTCCGAAATTTTGACTGTGCTACGGGGTACAGTAGCAATATCTGAACCCACTTAATGGGGTTGAAGTTAAGACCCTCCTACGGGTAATAATAGTAGTGTCCAAACCCACCTAATGGGAATATAGTTAGGGCTTGATCAAGTTGGCCAATAGAGATTCCGAATATTCACGATCATGGATATATAAATGAATATGTTTGATTTTGCTTTGTTATCTGTTCTGCAACTTGAAGGTGTAAAACTTTGATTTTGAAACTTGTCTGTTTTACAAATATGATTTTCATGTTATGTATGTATGTAACTTGCTCGAGTCCAATAGAGGATCGAGAGATCCTTTACTGGACGAGTGTCGCTCACACCACTAATAACCATTTTGCAAAGGATAGTATCGAGAGAGATGACGATGACCAATTTTGGGGTTGGTGATCATATTGAAGGAGTCTCTACTTAGAAAATTAATTAATGTTATTTAGTTTTGCTATTTTCTTTTATGACTCTATTTAGTAAGGCTATTATAGCTAGTCTTTTATTTGTGTTTTTAAATTGGATTTGTAATAGTAACTAGGGTTATTATTTTTTCCGCTGCAATGTTTAACTAAGATTTTTCAATGAATATTTTATGATTTTTATTATGTTTTGATTTTCAAGACTTGATATCTCTGAGTCCTTTCGGGTTAAAGGGCATCGCTGTGTTGCGTCCCAAATTCAAGGCGTGACACAAAACACATTATATCTAAAAAGCGCAACAGTTGCGAGCTTAGTTTCAAGAAAGCCCATCCTTGTAACTCCACATTGCCTCGAATTCAGACCAAATCCACATTTATAGAAGATTATTTATTGAAAAAAAAAACAAAACAATATGCATGGAAAATAATGCTACAAACATTCGAATGCAAGGATCATAAGTAAATCTTAACAAAAAATACGACTTCATTGACACAATCTTTCGCCTTTATTACCGGAAGTTCTGCATATCGCTCTCTTTTTATTACATCACTCTATAGTGGACAAAAACAAGAATTTACATTTCAAGGGACGAATGTAATATGAAATTACTGAATAACCACCTTATCTTAAAGTTCAAATTTATTGACTATAACTTGATTAGACAACCTTCGTTAAATCAAGTTTTGACGGTTGTGATGTGCTTGAGAAGCATCTTGACAACCTCAGGCGACACCTTTGCGGCCGTTGCCTTCATGTTTTTAATCTTTTCTTCAGTTTCTACCTCGAGCCTCTTCACTGTTGAGTCTGAGCTCCCGGTAGACTATTAGAACAGCAAGAGTCAAAAAGCTCCCGTTATCTCTCGACTGCTGATCATTAATATACATGGTGTGCGCTGATAGGTACAAGAGGAGATGTAATGCGACATGTGATGTAGATTGTATGACCTATCATATAGGTGCTAAAGGATAAATAATTAAATATCAAAACTCCACGCAGTTTCGCCTCAATTACACCAAAAAAAAAAAAAAAAAACTCCCCTCTATTTATTGAAATTACAACCACCCCCTCCCGACATTAACAAATAAAGGGGCTTTTTGTAATTTGAGCAACTATAACACGGCACATGATGCATTCTGTATTGATGGGAGCGGTAGTCATACATGATCATCAATTTTGTTACACGAGTGTGTGTGTGTATGTATGAAGTAATGAAAATGGGCATAGGAAGCGAAACGAACCTCAGTAATGCTCTTCTGGTACTCGCCTTCCAAATGTGCCTTGTAGCTCGCGACTTCGCCCTCGGCTTCTTCCTTAGCCTGCTTCAGCCGTGCCATTTTCACTGGAAAAAACGAAAACAACAAATGTAAGAGCAATGGGACAAATATATATATATATATATATATATAGGAACAAAATAATGTGTGTAATATATTCACAGTTTCTTGCAGCTGTGACAATTTGTTGAGCCTCATGTTCTGCAGTGAGCAGCATTTGAATGCCTCCTTGTCCCCTCATTGGATCCATTTTTTGCAAATATTCAAACCAAATAAACAAGAATCCCTTGATCAAACAATCTCTGTGATTGCCAATTGTAGATAAAATGAGAAAAAAAAAATTAGTAATACATTTGAAAAATATCTATGAAAATTTCAATTTGGAGATAGGGATAATTTTGGAGGACGAGATTGAATTTTATTACTTTCAAACAAAGACAACTTAAAATCTTTTTTTTTTTGAGAGGCACAGTTGTTCCTATCAGACTCCTCGTTCATGTCCCTGATCAAGTATAGCGATGGCTATTAAGATTACACAATTACAAGAAACCTTAATTTCATACGAATCCAAAAATCAGCACAAACAGAAATGGAAATTCGTGAAAGAAAATGCATAATTGAGGCAACTTAGAATCCTAAAGATGAAAAGATATTGATTTAATGGATTAATTACCTGTTTGTGAGAATTTTTGCACAGGAAATGTTGTTGAATCCCTTTGGAGAAATGCTAGAGAAGGCAAATAAGCCTAATTATGTCCCTGCATATAGGAGATTCTGTTAATATTACTCTTTACAAAGTCAAGTGTGGCATGTTAGGATCGTGAAAAGCCGTTAGTTGATCCAATTACGAAGGCCATCCCCCGGGGGGCTTAATTTTAGCTCGTTCTTCAAATTATTTGATAATGGGTTTTTAGAATCAAAATGTTTATTAGATGGCATAGAATTCTAGGCGGGTTTTAATCCGAATTCGATAGTTAGAGTATATGTATATCTAGTCTTTTTTTTGATGAATTATTTGTGTCAATATAGATATATGGAATTTAAAATAAGTGAAATTGGCGTGGAATTAGGCAGTTCAATTAGTTAAAAACTTAAATCTATATTATAATATATTCTTTCATTAAATTAATAACCTTATATACATACATGATATTAATAAAAGCTAATGCAACAGACGTGGAAATTTAATTAATCGTTGTTTTTTTATTTCTTGAGCTATGTAATTTGATAAAATAATGCGCGCGTGTGTGTGTGTATATATATATATATATTTAAATGTATTAATTCTGCCAATTTTTTCTAATTTTAGAACAAGGCATTAATTTTTTTGGTTATTTGATATTAAAATTTTCTTTATTGTTATTCGGATCGAATTGGAGTTTGTTAGTGGCTTTTTCTATCAAATCCCAAACCAGTACAAATATATGAAAAAAATCCTATAAGATTTGGATCGTTGGATACATACAGTATCTAATTAATTTAAATTTGACTTCTTTTAGGAGGATGGTTGGCTAAACTTATTTGAAACGTCTTATAAGATAATATATGTTGTCAGATGTTTTAGAAGCTCATGAGATGTTGTATCTCGTTTTGAATGTTAAGTTATTAAAGTATTTGAATAATAAAATGAGTATAACGTATAAGATGTCAGTAATGACAATATTGGAATTAATTTGTTGAAAATAAATGAACTCGGTAAAATTTTAAAAAATAACTTGGCACCTCCTTTAAAAATTATGCCAGATACTTTATGACATCTTATAAGATATTTTGAAAAACTTTTAGATAACACTCTCTTAATTCAAATCCGATATGTTTGCAAAAATCCTTAGAACTATAAATGGTAGAGAAATAATTAAATTGTTCAACAATTTGATATAGTGATCCCCTAGAAAAAGTTCTTGAATCGGTTTTAAGAGGGTGTTTGGCTAAACTTATTTGAAACATCTTATAAGCTCCTACATCTTATAAGATGTTTTAGAAGCTTATAAGATGTTAGATCTTATTTTAAAAATAAGCTATCAATGTGTTTGGATGATTAAGATGGTGTGTAACTTATAAGATGTTAGTAATGGCAAAATTGTAATTAATTTAGTTGAAAATATAGAGTTTAGTAGGATCTTAAAAAATAAGTTAACTCCTCATTGCTTTTTAAAAAATACCTTATAAGCTCCTAAATATTTTATTTTAGAGCTTATAAACTACTTCCCCTAAAATTTTGCCAAACACTCCACCATATCTTATAAGCTCTCAACCATCTTATAAGATATTTTAAGTAGCTTGTAAGCTTAGCCAAACGCCCTCTAAGAAAACTAGTCAACTTCAATGAAAGAAGCCACTCGTCAAAATTTTATAGTTGGACCAGACATAGGTAGGATATTTAATCCCAGGGTTTCCCATTTGATCATAAATTTGGCATATTAATGGGCTAGCGTATCTATTTTGTACATTTGTTAAATGTGATACTAAAAAACACGTAAATTTAAAATTTATCACATCACTAACTACTAATTATTTTTAACCGTTTAAATTCCCACTTGATTGGGAAAATTTTTAAATATTATATTTTCTTATTTTAATCGTTCACCAATACACGTGACGTGTATTAATGAATAGAGGAAAAAATATAGCACTATTATATAGCAGATGATCCAAACTGAATGAAGTTTGCCACCCCAAACGGGTGGAATTTATTAGGCGGGCAAATAGAGTCGAGTTTAGACTGAAGATTAATTGGTGATCTCTTAGATTTGGGCTGGACTCATTTAACTATTTAAGGCTCCGTCTTTGATTTTATTTTGCGTGAAATTAGTGAAATAGTGCTCTTGTGGAGTGGATCTTAGTATAGATCCGCCCCGATTAATTAAATATACTTGATTTGCATTTAATAGTAGTATAAAATTGCGTGTAATAACAAAATATGTTGTTAATCCATTATATTAATTTGTTTGGTGGTAAATATTATTTCGTAAGATATTTTTCAAATAATGTTGGGTAGTGTCCTTTTTCTCCATATAAATTAAGAGCAAATTACAAAAAGTCTACAAATTTGGACCATATCATACAAATTTATGGGTAACACAGTAAATTACAATTTCTATCAACAATTAGATTATACACAAATCTACCCCAATGATGGGATGGACCTCAATGATATGATGGACTGTCCCATAAGTTAATCGGTAAGAAACTATACTTGAATTTTGTTGGCATCTGTGATACTATTAAGGTATGTTTTGATACTTTTAAGATATTTGATGTATTCTTGATTTTCGAATTTAAATGATTTCCTAACAAATATTCTTTACATTTATATATATATATATATATTATCACATGTTTTTATTTGATTGAAAAGAATAAGATTGGATTGATTAATATATTTTCTTAATTCCAATCATCATATGTTCTAAATCTTGATGGGAGATTTAGATAGAACTTGATTGACTGCTTTCCACATTATTATTAAACACACACTTCATAATTTTATCATTTTGATAAGTTTGATTTAGAATTATTTGAATGCATTAATTACGCATGGAACTTGTCTGATTCCAAACTTATTTCCTTTTGGAACTTTATTTGTTCAGTTGGAATTAAGACCACAATAGCTCATGCCGTTTTTATCATCAATTTGGCCCATGAAACTTGATTTGTCCAACTTGAATTAAGATCACAACGACTCCTTCCTTTTTTTTCTCATCAATATAACCGTTGAAATTATGACTATTTAAGAAAGAACTCCCATCTCTTTGAAAAAGTGATTTAGGGGTTGGTTAAATTGTTGGATGTTTCTTTCTTTATCGAGAGTTTTTAACTCTTGATTGACATTTACTTGTTATATTGGAACTTGTATTGTAACTGTACTCATACCATTCATTATTAACGGGTTATCCTAAGTGAGAATTTGGAAATTTGACGTAGTTTAATTGGGTGAACCAAAATAAATCTGCATGCCATTTATTACTTTGCATATTTATTCATCATTACTTTCATTGATATCACAATTGGTACTAACTATCTTTCAAGAAAAAAAATGATATTAAAATCTTTATTTATTCGGCTACATTTTATAAAAATGTTCAAAAGGATTTAAGACTTAACTCAACTTCTCTTGTTAAGCACATTTTATCTATGCAATTATATAAAAAAAAATTATAAATTATTCTATCAAATATAATTATGTATGAGATATTTATATAATTCCATCCATAAACCCTATCAAATGTTACTTTAGAATCGTAAAAGCATATCGTGGATGTCCCAAATTGGTTAAAGATTGTTTGTATATAAACACACACACACACAGACTTACAAACTACATACATTCCCCTTGTTCATAGAGTCATTGTTTTCATCAATTAACTCAAAACATATTTTCATTTTCACACGAACAAGTACGACTTTTTCCGTCTGCAAAAATACTAAAACTTAGAAATATATGTAAAAAAATGAAAACATAACAGGACCAAATATCTATATATGAGTCATAAAATGGGCCAAAGTCTTGACTTTTGAACCATATCCCATTCCAAATGCATAATTGAAACTTTTGACAATTTTTGTGTTGACTTTGACTAGGCTACAACTAGTCTATTTCATAGCTGGTGCCCTAACAGTCTATGGCCCTCCTTTTTAATTTCTTTTAATTGCTTCATATTATATACTTTTCTTTTTCCTCCTTTTTTGTTTTTTTTTTGTGGTTATAAATATACAATGGCATAAACTGAGAAGTGAGAACTGAGAACTAAGGAAGCATGGCAGCTACCGCTAAAGTTTTGTCCAGGGCTTTTCTCCTCTTGGGTAAATATTTGCAGCTTAATTTACTCCTACTTACTGCAGAATATATAACCAGATTCAACATTCTAATCTCTCTCTCTCTCTCTCTTCATGACAGCACTAATCCTGGTAATGGGAAGCAATAACCAGCAAGGTGCAACTGCAAAAGCCTGCCCACTATACTGCATAACCGATGGCATTTACATGACTTGCCCGTCCTCGGGTTCGGAGAAGCTCGCACCGGCCTGCAACTGCTGCTTAGCTCCGCCGGGCTGCAAACTCTACCACGACAACGGGACTCTGATTTGTAGCAAAACTTAGCTAAAACTATCTCTATTTTGTTTTTGAATGTATAAGCTGGTTTGAAGAATAAGTGCGTTTTAGGCCATTAATCAGCAGCCAAAAAATCAAGAATAGATGTCCTACATACATATATATATGCAGCTTATGTGAGCGCATTACAAAATACTGTTGTTACTTATTTTGATTTGGTTTTATGGTATGTCTAAGTTTGATGTAATCTTAAACAGACCCTATGTTTTAGGGACAAATATCAGTTGCTTATTACGGGTCTTCTTTCGATTATTATGCTGTCAATATGCGCCACTTACACTCATACAGAAAGATAGGAATAATTACGCCTACTAACCCTTGACATTTGGTGCAGATACAATTAGACTCCCTGAGGCTGCAAACAAACAACCCCCTTGAGGTTTGCGTAATTATAGAAAGTACCGTACCTTCGACTTCTGTCTTACAGTTAGACCACTTAAAAAAATTGATGGCGGGCTTGGTTATTGTAATTATGGAGACCTCAGGGTGCCCAAAACATTTCCGCCAGATCTCAGGGGATGTAGGTGTAATTATTATTCCTAAAAAGTGATTTCGCTCACACATACACGAAACACACGGACTGATTCAAGAAAGATGTTATATTAAACAAAAGATTTGGGTGATTTTTCACAAATGTATGCAATGTATTTGAAAATGTTTCCCCCGGCTGGCCTGACGCATTATCTTTCTCCGCGTTGTTCTGGAGTCAGTCCTCCTTTGCCGCAAACGGGACAGCTCTTGAGCCCGAACCCTTGGCACTCGAAGCACCTTCACAAATTTGCGTTTTCATAATCAGACAGAAAGATCAGATAAATTCAAGAATCAAATAATCTAATTATATAATTTTTCAGACAATTACTTACTTCCATCGCTCGAAAATGTTTCCATTTTTCTTCCCCGTTCCCTGTTGATAAAAAACCATGCATACACGGATACACCCTTTCATTAGCCTCCAGGACCTCCATCCCATAACATGAAATATTAAATATCTTAAGATTGGAAACTCAGAATGACAATACGAAGGTTGTGTTTACTCGGCGAGACCTTACAACCGGGACATTCTATTGCACCTTGGCCTTTACATGTTTGGCACCTATTTGTTATCTGCATCGGAGAACTACGCAGGTCAACATTAGATTGCACAAATTTCATTGGCTTGTTTAACCAAGAGAACCAAGTGATCAAATGAAATGATAACTGAACTCTGTTGTCTAATGTTGGCAAAGGTAAACATCTGTCTTCGATGTTATCATCAAGCAAAGTTTATTGTAATGATGATGGAGCACCGTGACAAACTTATGCGTGCTAATTATCAATGATGAAAACTCCGTAAGGTATTATCCTACGAGCATCTCGGATTTTGCATTTACGATACAGGACAAAGTAGATGAGTACTACCATGTTCAAAAAACGAAAGGATGAAGAAATGAGGCGAAGAACGTACGGGTTTGAACGAGAAGCCACCAGATTTTACCGCATGAAGTGCCAAGCTTTTGCCTCTTTGTAGCTGAGGATGTGGTAATAGTGCTGGAAAGGTGGAGCTGCTAGAGCACAAGTACAAAGCCTTCATTGTTTTTCCTTGTGTTGAGAGCTTTGAATGGATAATGAGATTGTGGCATCCATATCATTTCATAACGAGAATTAGTATATATGTGGTCCAGTGGGACAAATCAGTTTAATCGACCAAAAATAAATAAATAAATAAATTTCGAAAGTAGGAAAAAAGAAAAGAAAATATGTTAATTGTTTTTATTATTAATGTATTTGTATGTAATGGCAAGATAAGGACAGAACCCAAAAACCTTTTGCTTGGGGCGAGATTAAACTTTTATAAAACATAATAATAGATGATGTATTTCTATTATCTATCAAGGTAAACTTTAAATTTTTTATAAACAAATGTATGTAAAATTTAACTTAATATAAATTTGAAGAGAGTCGAGTGCTTTTTTCAGCCCAACTCCTGTCCTTTTAGTAGAACGTGATGTTATCAAATATGAAAAATACTCTTAAATCGAAAATAAACTAACTCAAAAACTCTGATCTTTAACCTTTTGGTGGACTGAGTATCCAACCTTAGGCAAGGCCTAGTTAGGGCACAATCAGCCCTCGATGATTAGAGATGTTATTGAAGATTGTCTCTAGATGACCTTGTAGATCATACGCTTAATGTATTATGAAATACATTAGGTTGGTTGGATGGATAATATATATGTATTTAAATTTTATTTTCTTTTTTCTCATTAAATTGTAATTGTTACATTATTTTTGTGCACATGTCATTCATTCAACTATTCAAAACATTGCATCAATTGTAGGCATGAGATACACTGTCTCTCTAATAACTAGTTATCAAGATAGATGGGTTGGATTTAAATTTATTCTTTTATTTTTTTTTTAATTTATACCAAGTTATTGGAAATTATTCTTTTCAAAATGCCTTCATACGAAGTTTATGTATAAATCAAATATATGGTTTGATTGATAATGAATTGGTTAAGAAAAAATATACCAATTCAAAAATAAATCAAAATGGAATGTCCAATTCCTATATTTCTTATTTACAAATTGAGATTCGCTTATGGAATGAGGAAAGCTCTCTCTTTTGTTGATATTGATAGCATTAGCACAATACCAACAAAGACTCGTGTTTCACTGTGGCTTACTAGAAACGCGACTTCGAATTTTGGACTGCAGTCCTCTGCAGAAACGATTCAGTTGACAGTTTTGGGAGGTACAAGGAAAAAAGGGGGAAAATATGGCGGAAAGAAAAAAGAAACGATTTGTCGACCTAAAAAAGCAATGAAGTGACCCGATCAAATTTCGATACGATTCTTGTTTCATTTCAAGCTAACAATTTCATGATGGCGAAACCAGAGAACCCGAAATCCAATTCAAAGAATCTCCCGCCGGCATTCGGGTCGAATTCATCCAAAATCCACCCCGCAAACGACTCGGAAGGCCCGCCCGACCCGAATTCATACTCCTTGGAGAAATTTCGCCTCTATGAAACCCGTGCGGTGAGTGTTGTTTGATTTTGGAGTTTCCCTGAGTTTGTTAGGGTATTAGTGCAATCAGGCTTTGTTTATTGATTTTTATTAATTTTTAAAGCTTGGGTTTTGCTCTTCTAATGGATTATGTAAATGGATGAAGGTTTCATTTCACTGGGTCAAACTGTTCCTTTTCTTTGATTGTTTTTGTTAAGATTCCTTTTTCCTGGTTGAAAGTAATGAGTACATGTTGGACATTTTAGGAGCTAACGGGAACCCTTTTAAGTGTATGATCATTTTTCCTATTTTTCTTTTTCAGAGGTTTTATTTGATTGGAAGTGATAGGAATAAGAAGTTCTTCCGGGTGTTGAAAATTGATAGAATGGAGCCATCTGATTTGAATATCAGTGAAGATCCAGTGGTCTATCCGCCTCAAGAAGTCAAGAGCCTGCTCCAGCGGATAGCAGATGGCAATCGTGCTACCGGAGGGTTAAATTTTGTTGCCAAGGTATATGGCATCGTTGGTAAGTCTAGGAAATGTAGCACTAGTTTGAGTTCGAATATTAAAATGTGCATTTTTATGTTAGAATCAGTGATTGGATTCCCCGGGTAGTCTTACGTTTCTTGTTATTTCCTTGTTGCTTTATAGGATGCATTAAATTCATGGAGTCATACTATTTGATACTGGTGACAAAGCGGCGGCAGATTGGATGCATATGTGGTCACGCAATATATAGCATAGATGAGATCCAAATAATTACTATTCCACATGTTTCAGTGCAAACTGATGTTGCTCATTCTAAAACTGAGCTACGGTAACTTCTTTATCTGCTTCTTTGCATTTTCATCATTATTTATCTCCTTCCTGTGATGCAATACTCATTATGTTCGATGGTGGTGAGGCCTTCTGATTATCTCCTGTCCTTAACGTGGCCCTGGTAGAATCTGTGGTGTTAACTGTACCTATCCTGCCCCCTTATCAGTATATGTATCTATACAAGAAAATTTTTATACGCTACGATCGTGAGGGTATCGTTATGAAACTTGCATTGGTTTTATGCTGATTATTTTGGAGTGAGATTATTAATGAAGGAGAGAAAGTCTAATGCTGGTACTATTGTTTTAGACCAAGTATTTCTCAAGAAAAACATATGTTCTCCTACTTCAACACAGAGTTAAGGCTATGTTGCTGAGGCCCTTAGCCTGAGCTCCAATATGGGATTGTTTTTGTGGTAATCCACAAAATATCCATTCCGCTACTTGGACACAGAATTAAGCTATGTGCTGAGGTCCTTAGTTTGATTTCTGTTGCAGAAAGGTTTTTGAAGTTGTTAAATCTGTCATTATGTTTAAGATGGAATCAATTATGGACTAAGTTAGGATGCATCTTTAGGTGCAATTTCTTAGTTGTGCTTCCTATGTTGAATTGAATGGATTGTGGTAATGTTGATTTTAGAGTAATTTGTTTTAATTTGAACTTTTGAGGGGGCAAGGTACTTAGATCTTTCTGTGTCTCGCTTGCATATTTGTTTGGTGGAAAGAGATGAGATGAATTTTATGCTATCAGTAAGCAATAGCTACTGGTTTATTTCTTTCTTTCTTGTTTGCTTTATTTATTTCTTTTTAAAAGATTTAAACCTTTTATAAGAGTACGCAGAATTGTTTGATCTCTTGGTTTTTGGCCTTCTTGTGCTCATGCAGGCTGAAATGGTTACCCTTGAATAAGTTTTCTAGTCTTGGGTTCATATTTCTGTTACCAATTGATTTAAAATCAACATTTTACTTCATGAGAATGAAAGTTCAAGTTTTATTAAAATGATAATTTAACATGTGTTCGTAATTAACGAAATTTGCTTTATTTGCAGGTACAAGAAACTTTTATCCAGTGTAGATTTGACGAAAGATTTTTTCTATAGCTATACATATCCTATAATGCAAAGTTTACAGAAAAATGTGTTATCAAATGGGGAAGAAGGGATGCCATATGATAACATGTTTGTTTGGAATGCTTTTCTAACACAAGCGATCAGATCAAGATGCAAGAACACCATTTGGACAATAGCTCTGGTTCATGGGAATTTTAAACAGGTTGCTATTTTTAATTTTAAGTTCATAACACTTTATCCTTATCCATCTGATTTTTCACATAAAAACTTTCTTGCTTGTCTCGTTCCTCAAGTTGTTTAAATCTTGGTCGGTTTTGTATTCTATATGGATCTCCAACACATGTTTCTCTGCTACATGGACTGATTCGTTACTGCTGGTTTTGTAGTAGTTCTTTTTGGGCCTTTGCCTGCATTTTGATGCTGAGGGATCACATATTTTCTACTAAGATTAACAACTTTCTCTATTATGGTCTTACATGGTTTTAGATTGCTTATGTTTATGGACTTCTAGTCTCCGGTGTTTTTGTGATTGTGAGATGGAACCTTGTGATCATTTGCTTGAGATACGTATCTCCTTTTGATGGATCTTTGTATTTCGAATTGACTACAGGTTAGACTATCAATTTTTGGAAGAGATTTCAGTGTTTCTCTGGTTTCCAGACGCTCTCGCCATTTTGCTGGGACGCGGTAAAGCTTATTTGAAGATTCTAAATTATAGCTCATTTCTCTAAGACGTGGACTTTCTTCTAAACAAATAAATGAGGAGAGGTTTTGATATTTGCAGCTTTTTATTTTTTTTATTACATTTTCTTTTAGGGGGAAAACCTAAACTGCATTTGGCATCTGGTTGATGTTTCTATTTCACCAATGAATTGTGTGTCTATACCACACAACTATTTCATAGTTTTCCATGCCCAAAAATGTTACATGGCATGGATTTTTTGGGTTCATGTGACATGGTTTCTGGGTAGCCAAATAATTTATGAAGAAATTTTAAGTCTACTCCTCCCAATAAATAGCTAAGGTTTTTTTATGTTTGTTTTAGTACAATTATGTTTATAAGGCTTCCAAGCTAAGTCGAGCTTCTGGTGCAGTTATCTAAAACGAGGAGTTAATGATCATGGTCGGGTAGCCAATGATGTTGAAACTGAGCAAATTGTTCTTGATGAAGAAGCTGGCTCCTGCAAAGGAAAAATGAGTTCTGTTGTACAAATGAGGGGTTCTATTCCTCTTTTCTGGTCACAAGAAGCTTCAAGATTCAGTCCTAAGCCTGATATTATATGTGAGGAATATGAATTTTCATGTTTTTTCTTATTCATACAGTTAGAAGTTCAATCCCCTCTGCTTTTTGTTTCATGATTTGACTTTTAGACAATCTTTGGTTTTTGACTTGAAGTGCAAAGATATGATCCTACATATGAGGCAACCAAACTGCATTTTGAAGACCTGGCAAGAAGATATGGAAATCCGATCATTGCTCTTAATCTGATTAAGGTTCCTACCCTTTTTCATTGGATTGGCTCAAGCATCTGATGACTATAGAGCTTCATCATTTGCTTTAACTATACTGAAAACTGAATTCAATTTATCTGGGTCAACGTTGTGGTGCAATCGTGGCTTCTTCTTCTTCTTCTTCTTCTTCTTTTCTTTTAACTTAAATCTACTGATATGATTCCAGACAGTTGAAAAAAGACCACGAGAAATGATGCTTAGGCGTGAATTTGCTAATGCCGTGGGGTATCTGAACCAGATTCTTCCAGAAGAGAATCATCTCCAATTTATCCATTGGGACTTCCACAAGTTTGCGAAGAGGTATGCAGGTACTCTTGACGGTGTATTGCCTGTTGCTTCTTGCTTGCACTAACTGTTTTCTACATTTTATCAGCAAGTCTGCCAATGTTTTGGCGGTTTTGGGTCGAGTTGCAAGTGAAGCGCTTGATTTAACTGGATTTTACTATAGCGGAAAACCTGTGGTCGTGAAAAGAAGGGCTGTTCAACTTTCTCGAACTAGCACTGCGAGGTAATATTCTACTCTATTTACTTTATTTTGGCATTTACTTTTCCCTTGTGATGTGATCTATGCTAGGGTTTCCTCAGAATTTGGAACTGCAATGCAATGTTATCTTCACAATTTCCCTTGCACTCAATGTTATCCTAAAAATTTTGGAATGGACAAATTTTGTTTCTTTGTATAAATGTGAAGCCCGAAAATTAATAGCGCTGAAACTGCTCCTATCTTGTAGGCATAGGCCAAACAATTTGAAAGTTTGATCATAATTAAAATTCTTGAGATAACTACCTTGGAAAGTCCACCACCATCAAAGCTCTAAATTCATTTAAATCCCTATCATTTCATTTGTGTGATACACATGTCTTAGAACAGAAACGAAGAGATAAAATGAATGTCGTCTGACTAATTCAAAGATAGGAATGATAAGGACAATATCAATAAGATGAAAAGGTCTGGCCTGATGTTATTCTGAGAGAAACCAAGGATTTCAAAAGCAAGATGGGGTACAAGAAAGATGCATAAGGGAAGAAGCGCACAGAAAGTTAGATTTTGTTTAATCTTTCTGCATTTTTGCCCTTCAGAACTTAGGTAACTCTTTCTGGTAGGCTCTCTTTTTTGCAATAATGTACTTCAAAGTTAATAGCTTTTGAATCTAAATTTGAAAAAGAAACTTTTTTTCTTATATCCTGGGCTTTGGTAAACAATTAAAAAAAAAAAAGTAGAAAACAAAATGATCCAAATGTGTTCTGTTCGTCTTTTACAAAACTAAATTGTGACTGATGGTTCTGCTTTGTTGTCTTCGGATGGTGTCTTTCATGGTTGCTCTTTCTCATTTTTGTTTTCCTTTTCTTTTTCTTTTTGGTGCATTTGCGCTCATTTGACAGTGTGTAGTTGTTGTGTGCAAGATAAAGAGAGAGTGAGAGTGAGTGTTTTCTTCATCTGTCACTGTACAAAGACTGTTTTTAGTTTGTTTCTCTTTGTTCAAGTTGTCTTGTGTTGGAGGATATCTTTGACACAACAAGTTCTCATTTAGTGAATAGTTTTCTTTGTAATTCACATTATAGTATCAGTATCATACACTTTGTGTAATAAAAGTAGACTTTTATCTGAACATGAGAGGTAAACATAGAATATGAACTATTGAAGATATTAAATATTGAATGGTTCTCCTACATAACAACTTAAGTTTTTGGATGATTTTGTCAATTCCATATGTTGTTAGAGCAAGCCAAGCAAAAGGTCTTGGGTTCACATCTAACCTCCACCCATTTATGCAAAAAGGTAGTTCCCTTTGCTAGGCTCCAGAAATTGACTACCACCTGCACAGTGACGGGACGTAATAGAGAAATTAAATGTTAAATGTCAATACTCTCTAACTGCATAAGCTTTTAGATGAGATAATCATTTAACATAAACCTTCCCTTCTGCCAGTGATGTAGGTACTGCATTCAAGCGTGTGAAGATGGTGAAATTTGTCTGATTCTAATAGCTTTTCTGTTTGTCTTTTCTAATTCAACCTGTTGTTTGAGTGTGATAACTGAGTCTGAATTAACGTAAGCCTGCTTCTGCAGGGAGTCTTCTCTTAGAGATTTAAGAGCTGGTTCTGGAGATCTTTCAAGGGTTAGTAGTGGCAATGATACCTTGACCAAGCAAGATAAGGAGTATGAAACTAGTCAACAGTGTGGGAAAGACATTAATGGTAATTCAGCACCACGGTTTCAAAGTGGTGTTCTGCGTACAAACTGCATTGATTGCTTGGATCGCACAAATGTTGCACAGTATGCTTATGGCTTGGCAGCTCTCGGCCGCCAACTTCATGCGTTGGGCTTGTCAGACAATCCAAAACTGGATGCTGATAGTAGTATTGCTGCTGCTCTCATGGATATGTACCAGAGCATGGGTGATGCCTTGGCCCAGCAATATGGTGGCTCGGCAGCACACAATACTGTATACCTTTCTTCTGGAAGCCAAATTATGTGATCAGTAGCATTAGCTATATCTACTTTTTGTGATGGAGAAATGTTGACTGAATGGTTCTTTTGTGACAATGTAGGTGTTCCCAGAAAGGCAGGGCAAGTGGAAAGCTACAACCCAGTCTAGGGAATTTCTGAAGTCTATAAAGCGATATTACAGCAATGCTTACACAGATGGTGAAAAGCAGGATGCTATAAATTTGTGAGTAATTGATTTTTCTATATCCTTGAGCTGCCTTTAGAATCTGTCTTATTTAGTGATGGAGATTCAACTACCAAACTCTTGAGACTCTTTACTGACGGTATTGTTTCTTGTTTTACCTACAAAGGTGGTGGTTTATTTATTTATTTGTTTTTGTTTTTGTGTGTGCGTGTGTGTTTGTGTTGAATGTTTGGTTCATTATTCATTTTTCTGAATTCCTATACTGATGGTCTACACAGGTTTTTGGGTTACTTCCAACCGAAAGAAGGAAAACCTGCACTGTGGGAGTTGGATTCTGATTATTATCTTCATGTATCTGGAATTGGAGATGATCTTATGCCTGATAGGTAATTCTAAGTTGTGAAGAAAGCACAATTGCCAGTATTCAGGCGAACTACTGGACCTGGATACAACTGTACCTCATACAAACTGATCTTTTTGATTGTATTGGTAGTTTATCTTGTTGTCTGGGTACATCTTAACAGCATATCTGTGGGATTTTCAGCTTTTCGTGTAGCTTTACAGTTGTACTATGGCTAAGGAAAAGAGTCGAGGGATGGTCTAATTAAAGTTGATCAGTGATTCTTAAGTTTAAATTGGATTGTCTTTTTACTGGAGTTGAACTCCTTCCATTTAGGGTTGCATGCACTTACACCTTGTAATATTTGAAAATATTTCCTTTGAATTGGCATGTTGTTTCAAACTTATATGGTCATGAGCACTCAGATATTGTCAGCCAGAAGAAGTTTCATAGACATGTGCTAATTTAAATGAGTCAGTTAGTAAAATTAGTGTTTTCCTCTTAGCTATTTTACCATATTAGTATCCATTTTTCCCTAAGTTATTTTACTGTATGAGTTTAAGATGTCTTTGATCAGCACTATCATGTGAATGTCTTCCCATATATTTGAAATTTCCCCACAATCATTAAGGAATGCCACTGAAAGTACATGTGTGTGTCTTTGAATTCTGGATGGTGTAAATCATTAGTACCATTCAGTAAATTAAGATTTTCATTCTGCTGTTTGATCCGTGTAATGATATAAGTTCTGCTAATGTTGAGGGACAGTCCTATAGATGAGGATCCGAAGCCTCGAGTAGCTGGAACTCCTCTGGCCCCAATTCCTGCTTGTCGAGAGGATTTCTTGCGCATGAAGTTGACATCAGTTTGATAAATTGATAGAAAGAACATGTAGTTCGATCAAGAATGTACGACTATGCAGTGAGCTAGATCAAAGATCAGGAAACCTTGGAGTGGCACCTGATGCAGCGTAAGTGGCTTCTTGAACTGAGTTATATAATTTTATTATGGGGCAGTTATCAGGAATTTTCTTTTACAAATTTCTACTCCTTGCAATCATATTTGATGCATATGGTGATCTTTTACTGAAGCAACCATAACCTAATGTTTGGATTGATAACTTTGCAAGAAATAAGTTGGCTGGTTAAAAGTGGTCAGCAGAGCTTAAACCACAAATGCATTTCCCTTGTGTGGCAGTGTGACTTTAGTTTTGTTGGGATTCGGATTACGGGCTTGTGTTTACTTTTCTTACACTTGGATAGTGCTCAAAATCACTTGAAAAATTGATTTATGGAACTCTTGTAGCTTGTGCTCAATCATAAGAATTCCGCATTTCCTAGATGTGATTCTGAGTTTGTGAACCATCAGATACTTATACCCTGCAATGAAGCAGAGTGGACTTACTTTAATCATGTCAAGTTTTATACTTTTGAAATATCCATCTGTTGCTACATTTATGTAGAAATTCATATGAACTTTATGAATGGATAAATGACTCATTTTCAAGACTTGGCTGTTCCAGTGAAATACAACTTAAGAGTCCAAATTGGCTTTTTGGCCAGAGGAAATACGAGGATAATAGCTCCACACCAAAGTCGGCTTCCAATGAAGTTGCAAAGGCGGAAGCTCGTGATCAGAAAAACATCGAGGGCCTATGTGACCTTAAATTGTTCTCTCCGATTGCTGAGAGCAACGAAGAAGATGTTTTCCAACAGTAATCTTCTGGCTCTTCTTTGATGTTTTCAACTTTAAAATTACCCTTTTCTTTGTCCTGGAAAGTCCATTGCTCTTGTATGTGTGGAAAGGCACATGATATGGTCCTTTATTGAGCCTAGAGCCTTCTTGCATTCTATATTTGAAGGAGTGTCTTGTGAGTTATTGCTTGCTGATTGCTGTGAGCTTTAAATATGTCCGTCCCTAAGTCAGCCTTTGACTTGCGAAATTATCATCTGACAAGTATAGATTTGTGGTTCTGATGTGATCTTAACTCAAGGCTTTCTCTCTTGATTTCTTAGTTCTTGGTTGAATGCATATCTAATAGCTATGTGCTCCTACACTTTCAGATATGTTCTTTGCAGATTCTCTAGGAGCTAAGGGCAAAGAAATTCTTTCATATTGTTTTACACTTGTGGTTGTAAGAGAGCAAGCAATTTGGCTCCTTTTTATCTGGTGGTGACTGCTTGGAACTACTTTCATAGTAGGAGCATGATGACGAAAAGATTCTTTGGACACCAAAAATTCTTAAAACCATTCAAGATTTGACTTAACATTTAATTGGACCAAGTAAATTTGTTGAATGTGCTTGTTTCTTGTGACCTGGATAGCATCCATCATGATAAAAAATATGCTAATTTGCTATATTTATTTATTCACGTGTCTTCTTAGATTTGTTGCTTTTCCTGTGACCATGATTAGATCCCATCATCTCATTCAATTCTTAATCTTTCACTGGTATCCTATTTTATTGAGTAGATGCAACTACATGTGGCTAATAATTCGTGGCGAACTTACAAGTTACTTGGGCAATAATTATATTATTGTTTTTTTCTATGTTCACCATTGAGTTTAGAATGTTTTTTTAAAAAATGAGTACTTTTCTATCCAGTTGTTTCCTATTCTAGTGAAAAATGTTTCTCCATCTGACCACATTAGACAGTGGAGAGAAATCTTTTTATTCTTTTTTACTGCAGCAAGTATATCTGTACATAGAGCCCAAACTTACATTTCCAATTTCCTATGTATAAGTTCTTTATTTATTATTTTTTTCTTTTTTCTCCTCTAGATACCTAGCAATGACGACAGTCGATGAGGCTAATGGTTGGTATGGCAGCACATTGCTGGGTGATCAAGATGAAAACAGCGAGATTTATCAGCACTATGCTGACCTTATTCAGGTATAAAAGTTCATATCCTCTATCTGGAACATCTTATATCTGTGGATGATTATTTTGGACCAAATGTTGGTAGAAAAGTCACCATATTTTGTGCAGGTACCCAAGGGAAGGCTAGCAAGATGTTTTTACGTTGCTATTAATTACAATCACTTTTGGAGACTGCAATTTAAGATCTCCTTGAACATTTTGGCGAAACATCCATATGCATGATACTAACGTAGATGAAGCTAGTTGATCCTTCATTTCATAATTGACTGGATCACCAGAGACAAATTGCTGAATTTTCACTGCGTAGTGTATCTTATTGTGTACATTCTTTTTCGAACTTTTTTTGACTATATTTCCGGTGGAACTTGCAGGGCCCTGCAATGGAACCATTTGAAAATGATGTGGAGAAGGAAAAGTATTATGCTGATCTGCTTCGTGGGAACATGCTCGACTACATGGACGATACTGCTATTGAGTCGGAGATGGAAGCTGCTCTCAAGGAATATGACCGTGTTGGTGCTGATCTCGGGATCTTCCCCAAGTCGTGTAGCGCTGTAGTTGTGGATCCTAGCCAGTTAACAAGATGGATTATTGGAGAAGATCGCCTGCACAAGCTCTAATTTTTTTTTTGTAAGAAGTCTTTCGTGTAAATCGATTATCCTAAAGAGGGGGTTGGGGTTGGGGTGGGTGGAGGTTCTTGTATGTATGATACTTTGCACAAATTTAACAATGTCTTGTAAGTATAAACATTTGAGTTTTTATCATTGTAGATGTTATCCTGCTCTTGAAACTTTTCTGTGGAGTTTGGCAAAATAAATTGATGATCATTACTATATTTCTACACATTTCTACCTTGTCTTAGTACCCGTCAGTTGAAACAAAGTTGCACAAGTTTTGCTAGAATTATCTGAGTTTCGCTTAGTACGTTAACGTACTATCTTTAGAAATGCTTTTCTAGCTCTCGCTAAACAAATATATACCCATATAGTCATATGGCAAATCCAATAATACTTGCCACATAGTTGTTAGGTCCGAACTCATCACGTCCGCATATAATTTTTTTGAGAACTTTTCTAAGGAGTTAGCTACACTTGCGGGGTTAGCAAGAGGGGTTATTACAGTACTTGCTTTAGCAGCCCCGGCCCTCCCAGGTCTGCATGCACCACCCAGGCCCCCCAACTATGGAGTCCTGAGCTCCGAGTTCTAGCAAGTTTAGTTATTAGAAAGTAGGTACCTGCGTAGCAGAGTGAAAATGTGTAGGTCAAAAGTTATGGGAATCTTATTGATCTAATTCTGGAAAAAGAAATCTGAAAAATAACACTAAATGAGAAAAAGTATTTCAAAAATAATGTCATGCAAAAACTAATAATTGTAGAGGTCTAATTATTACGCTTCAGAGATATAGTACAAGCAACACAGTTGAAAGAATTTTAATTAATGCACCTTGGATCTTATGCATTTTATGGCAAAAATGATTTAATGCTCTAGCCTTAATTTATGACACCACAATAAATTTTTATATGAGCATTTATGATGTGGCCCGATATACCCGAGGCCACGTCGGCGCCACGTCAGCTCAAGATGCCAACCGGAGGCCGCCATGTGTCAGATCAGTCCGACTAGGAATGAGCACAATAATGTCTATGCCCGATCAGAAAACGCCAAAGCGCCCTACCGCCCATGTGTTTCCTCGAAGTCACGTTGCTCCTCGGGGTATTGACCTCCTCGGACTATTACCCCATCTCCGTTATCCTCGGACCATCCTACGGGGGATCCGGTAAGATCCCTCTATCCTCGGACGGTTCCACTCCGTCCTCGATGTGGTCCCAATAATAACGACTTCTGACACCGGGTGTACTCCTCTGACACAATGTGTACCCGACGCATCCCCGGCACGCGCCGGGGAATATTCCCGTACGGATAAGAAGGCTGGGCCGGTCTAACCCTAATCCGGCCCACTCGTCTCCAATTATTATAAATAGCACACCGTTACTGTTCATACGGTAAGTTTTCTACACAATTACATACATTATTACCTTCCGATCACCTGCTCGAATTCTGACTTGAGCGTCGGAGGGTCTTCGCCGGAGACACATCCGGCTAGGCTCACGTGTGTTCATCCTTGCAGAGTAGGACCCGACCAGCAATCAAACACCTTTGCTCGGAGTTAGAAAGGACTTTGGACAGCCATCCTCGAACTTGTCCCTTACTCGGAGTGACGTGTTCTTCGGACCAAATCCGACCACATCAATTTAAGTAGTCGAGTGACATTCAAGAGATATGTGTATAACAAAAGTTCTCTATACAATTCAAAATTACTAGAGAACATTGAAAATATAATCATATTCTTTTAAAATAATGTCTAGTAGTAATATGAGCTTGGTTCCAATCTCAGATATGACTCCCAATTCTGAATTCTATGGACCAAGTTTTTACAAGATTGTTTTGCCTGGTACAAGCACTAATGGGCTAGTAAGTTTTTCTACTCTCTCTCTCTCTCTCTCTCTCTCAAAATTTGATTTTCAAATGGTGTAGAGAATCCCTCCATCATTTCTGGAGTATATGGGGGAAGAGCCCTACGGCGTTGCAAATTTAACCGTCTCGTCCAGGGGCCAATGGCCCGTAAAGCTATCGAAAGAAGAAGATAGCCTAGTTTTCAAAGATGGTAGGGAGAGATTTTATAGAGATAACTCTATAAAACTTTATCATCTTCTGGTTTTTACGTATCATGCTAATTTGCGATTCAATGTAGATATATTTGATAGTAGTGGACTTAAGATTGATTAATTAGTTGATGACGAGCATGTAAGTTGCCCTTTTTAAGAGGGAAAAATAACGCTGGATGAGGCCTTGTCTGAATGGTAGGTAGAGGACTCCATAATTTTCAAATTTTTTATTATGAGATATCCTTGTGTTATCTCTCATTAAATCGAAAAATTCTATGAAGTAAATATTAATATAAAAGATCCTATGTAATATAAAAACTACCGACAAAAACCCTCAATCGAAGTGTGTATTACACGCGCCAATTATGCATATATGTTAGTATTTTATGCCTGCTGAATTTACCCTTTTAACCTTAGTTTAAAATAATAGTTTGCGTAACCCTATGTTTTAAATAATCATCAATGAAAACCCTACATCAGAATTAATTTTTGTGCAAGCAATAAAATTTTCAAGACAGAATACACAAAATCAAGTAGGTTTTTTTGTTCCAATTTACAATCTTATTGGTATTAGTAGTAATATATGTATTGAAATTATGATTTAACTCATAGTTTTTGACTTTTTAAAAATATCATATAATACCCTTAAGTATATAATATTATTATGTATAACCTTGTATTTTAATTAATTGACAATGAGAACCTCGCAATTCAATTGGAATATCTGTTAGATATGGATGCCAAAAAAATAAAAAAACAAAAACAAAAACAAAAAATAAGTTGAAACTTTTTAGGAGCAACAAACACATTCAAATAAAAAGCACTCCATAAAATACCCCACCATCACATGATAAGACCAACAATTCTATTAAATAGACCAACAATGATATTAAACAGACACCGCTAAGCATGGACCACCTACCATTACCAACAGATGTCTGGAATCTTAACTTGCTACAAAACATAAGTGGATGGTCACCAACAGGGTTTTCTTTGCTCTTCTAGACTTTCTTCAAGAACCTCTGTTTCACCTTGTACAAGTTTTTTCTTTGCTCTTTTACACTTTCTTTCCATCTTTTTGAGCTTGGCCTTGCTTGCTTTCTTGTTACGATCTCTTGGTACAAAGATGTCATCCTCTGCGGACCCTTCAATATCCATAAATGCTTTTAGAAGGTGCATCATTGTCAGACTCTGAATGTTGCTCACCTGAACATTACCACATCCAGATGCTGGTTCGACTTGACTTGAGAAAAGATTCTCTCTTAAGTACTGGTATAGAAAATCTTCATTAAGAGTTAATGGTATGCGAGCCTTCTTTCTTTTGATATCAGGTTCATCTTGTGTGATGACAGGTTCAGCTTGTGTCACAAGGTACTCTTTTGACATTGAAGGCTCTTGTGTCATTGAATGGTCTTTTGACATTGCAAATTATCAACAAGTTCTTGCCTGCAAACACTTAGAATTAGCAACAAGGCTCAACTAAGAAAACACTTATAATTTCATAAAAACATGCTATTATTCTAAAGTTAACTCCTTCTATAAAAACATTCTAAAAGTTAACTCAAGGCTATGTATAGAAAATCATTCTAAAAGTTAACACTTCCAATAACCATTCTAAAACCATACAACTTTGTAACCACTCAAATGTTAACTCAAGGCTATGCATAGAAAATCATTCTAAAAAAATGACAACAGAAACCAAAAAGGAGTGAAGTGAGAAACCAACACTTACTTATTTCATTTAACCAAAAAACAACAAGGAGTGAAGGCAAAAACCGAAGAAGAAACCCATTCTTTCTTCTTTCGAATCCGAAACAAAATCCCAAATCTCTCAATTCATGAGGGCAGACGATGTAATGTGAACTTGTAACCTCAAAATGCATTGTTACATGTATATATCTAACCCATTTATAGAAAAAAAAAATGATTGAAACAACAAATGAAAGGGGGAAAACAATATTACCTACAAAAACTTTGTTGAAGGCTGAAAAAATCACATCCCCGGGCTAGCCTTTGTCAAGAACACCTCCACAACTTCAATTTTCTGGCAAATCGACCGTGAATGAGTGAGAAATTTTGAAGGTTAGCGTTTTTTGGGGTTCAAAGAGATTTCTCCCTCTTTGATATGAGATGAGGTTTTTTGTTTTCTTGATGAAATATTGCTATTCTTCAATTATTTAACAAGGGATAAAATTAAAAATTTCTAGTGAAATTTTAAAAAAGAGACTCAAGGACGGTATGTTAATTTTTAAAAATATGAAGAATTTTAAACAAATTTTTTTAACAAAAGATTTTTTATAATAATTACAAATAACACAGGGGGTTTTATAAATTTTACTCTTAACAATCTTAGAATTATGGATTGTATTAGTTATAGAATTAATTTATCTTTTAAAATATATTACAGGATTGACGCATTTTTATTTATCGTTTATTTTACTTTATTTCGATGGTTAATTACTTTTCATAGGTTTTACTCTATTAAAGAAATTTGTGTAATCTTTTTTAGTAGTTGATACTAAAATAGGTTACGACTCAATTCTTAGAAATGTGTATTGTTATCGAACATTTAAGAGTTCGAGTTCCATTAGTGTGGGTAATAATTCGTCTTCATAATACTTTTTGGATCATAATATATGCTATTGTATCGGGCACACTCGATGTATACGCAAAATAAAAATAAAATATAATTTAATGAAATAGTTAAATTTGAATAACGTAAGATTAATTTTATACTAAATTCTCTATTTAAATCACATGCCTTTCTTAACTATTATTGTTTATACCATCTTTTAATTGTTATGATATGCTTATTAAGTTTATGAAAAGTTAAAAAATTATTTTTAAATAAAATTATTGCTTGCTTAAAAATAAATAAAAATAAAAATTAGAAAAAATGTGAAAAATAAATTATGTGCGCTAGAAAAGCGGAGAGAGGTGATAATAGAAATTGGAGCAAATGTATGTTGTTGGATAGAAAAGGAATGATACAGGAGAGAAAAGAACAATTAAATAATATTTTAAAAATATCATATTTACACTCCAAAAAAAAAAAGTTAAAATTCTTTACACTTAATATAATAGTAGATGGTATCGATAGTATAGATAATATGTTGATTACAGATAATGTAATTTTTATAATCTAATCTATCTATCTATCTATATATATATATATATATATAACAATTAGAACATATTCACCATCCCCATAAAAAAAAATCAATATTAATAGATAAAATCACCGTTGAGAGATATATAAATAAAATACACCCTCGTAAAATGTTCAACATTGATCTAATACATTATTAATTTAATAAAAAAAATATTATTAAAACTCAAATTCAGAGTTTAAAGGATGGTACTACTTCAGTTTTTATTCAATTTATTTATTTCGAATCATCAATATTTATAATAGGATATATTCTATCGAATATTTTAATTAATCGAATAAGTTAAAATTTAAATTTATAATAGGATATGTTCTATCGAATATTTTAATTAATCGAATAAGCTGAAATTCGAATTGAGGTTGGATCAAACCACATACATACAATCCAACTCGGCCCAATTAGCAACCCCAGTTAAACAGTTGAAACTGTATGCTTCATTTCACCCTTGCCCACTCTGTCTACGCGCACACATAGCGAGTCTTAATGGAAGACATAGAGGATTTGTTGGTCGGAGGGGGCGGCGGAGCGCCGCTGGGGTTTCGGCTGCCGGTGGCCGCCGCCGTCGGTGTCAAGCCAAAGCAGAAAAAGAAGAACAATACTTTCCAAGATTCTCTCAAGAGCTACAACACTCCCAAAATCCCGGGCACTCAGGTTTATACATAATTTTATCTGGTTCGATGCTTTTAGTTTTCCTTTTCTTTTTTTTCGTAAAAAAAAAAAATTATACAGTTTTTGCTTATGCACGTTTAATTTTATTGTATCATGCGCAGACAATCTACATAAAGACATTTGGATGTTCACACAATCAGGTAAACTTTTCCATTTGGAGATTTAATTTTACCAATTTGTGTAGGAAATGATTGCTAGTTAATGATTGCCTTTATTGTGCTTTTGTTAGGTTTTTGAACCAAGTGATTTGGGTCTTCTTAGTTTTAATGAGACTAGGATTATTAGTTAGTTGAAAGGGATGGAGAAAAAAGGAACTTGAAGGCGACATTTTTCTTGTTTTTCTACAGTAATAAAAAATGATAGGATAATCTACTGAATGCAGGACTAATTGTTGGCTATAGAAAGTGAGATAGATACAGCAGGTGTATCTTGAGATTTCAAGTAGATAGACCAATTATTGAATGAATATTATGTGGCCGTCTCTGGGTTTTTCTTTATAATTTTATCTGTCTGGGTTTGAAGGAGGCAATGTGAGGCCGATTGAATTTTAACTTCCTGGTGGACTAGTGGCATTTTAGTTGTTCTATTAGTTTGCATTGGGATGAAACTTCTACACAACAATTGGTTTCAGTAACTTACACAAACTTATGTGAACACCCCTATCTGTGTTCTTCTTCGTGACTTATAAAACATGCAGGGGGGTCTCTTATCTACCATCGATCTTGTTTCATGTCGTGCATGCTTTTGTGAGCATCATCTTGTATATCTGATATAGGTTGCTTTCTGATAGGTAATAGAAATTCTCTTACAGGGAAATATCTTGTATTGATGATTGTTTCTTCAATATCCTTACTCTTATCAAGTCTCCTGTTTTGGTTGATGATATGTTTGGTATTTCTTGTTAAATGAATGAATGAAAAAGCAGTTGCTGTCTAGAATCAGTTCCTACATAACTAGAATATATCTTGATGTTATAATATGAGTACAGAGGTTCAGTATGTACTTCGTTCATGAAAAGATCTTATTGAAAAGTGACTTCGCACTCTTTTGATAAGGATTCGTCAAGTATGTAAGACAACTAGATTCTTTGGCCCTTTAATCCGCAATCCATAAACTGTGATTATGAACTATGAAGACAATTTTAGCACTACATTTAAATTAACAGACTGATGAACTTTGTCTCTGTTAATTTTTTTTTTCAGCTGTGCTGTCTTCCAACCCTCAAAATTTGTTTGATAAAAAAATGCTTTAGTGAATTTGGGAAGATAGGATATTCATCAGCATCAGTATGCAATCTTACCCGAACTCTATAGTGTAATTCCAGCTGAAGATCATTTGCGAATGCATTCCATTTTCTTTTGGACACTGCCAGTTCAACTATAAATCATTAGTCTAGCTTCTTCTTAGAATGCATCCTCATAAAATTATATGACATGTTAGCCTTTGATTTGAAAATAAGTGACTTCAATGAAAAGGAGAAAACAGTGGAAGTTACAAAGAAAAATGAGTTGCTTTGTCCCTGGGCTTTCTGGAGTCATAGTTCAACAATCTCAGAGTCAAAAGAAGCGAAAGCTTTGCCGTATTTGTAGTGAGCCATGTGGTCATCTGCCAGGAGTCATGGGAATAATGGGTATAATAGAATTCCAAAAATTGGTGGTATTATGAAAGAAAATATAGTTTAGAAGCATCATATGTGAAGATTCAATATAAATAAATTCAAATGTTGAAGAGAAACCAGATACTCCCCCCCCTCTTTCTGTTTTCCCCATAAACAAATGGTCAAGCCACCTCCTACAGGTTATGCTTACGTGGAAGAGTATAGTGAGAAGTACCATTGTGAAAGGAAATTGGAAGATCAAGGCTGATTGTATGTTACAAGCCTAGAATAATTTCTCTTTGATGAATGATTTCACATGGCTAAATCACATAATCTTAATGAGATCAGGATGTAATTCTTGATTCTTGATCCCATAACTTTACCTTGTCATCAACATTGATGATTATCCAAATTGTGGCCAAGTTTTCAAGTATAAATTCTTTTCCTAACTTTCAAACTTGATTTTCAGAGTGATAGTGAATATATGGCGGGGCAGCTTTCAGCATTTGGATACAACTTGACTGACAATCAGGATGAAGCTGACTTATGGTTGATAAACACGTGAGACTCGTTCTTGGTCGTCTTCATGTGCTTTTTTTTGGTCACTAAATGAGAAATTTCTTCAAATATTTTCCTTCTATTACATCAAGGGAAAAAAAAAACAAAAGAAATTAGAGTTTTTTGTTTGCATGCTTGCTTAGTGAACGTTATGACAGTAAATGCATGTGACCCTGTCTTACTTTGTCTGTGATGGTTCTGCAAGGCCAAAAAAGAGATTTATATATATCTTAATCTGATTTCTGAAAGGGAGGGTGGTTTTATTATCAATTGGTTAACAATGAAGTGTAATTTGTTGTTGTTCACTGGTTTCTTCTAATTTAGTACATGGATTTATGGTAGCCAATCAATTTTCATTTTGTTTCCCTTTTTGGCTTTGTGCAACAGAAGTGCTAATGGTTTATAGGTGCTGCCTTTGTCAGTGCCTCTCTCTGTTTTAGCATGTTCGTTAGAGCTGCTGAAGCTTTATCAAAATTGTTTTTGGTTTTTATTGTTATGACCTTCTGTGCATTCAGTTTCCAGGTGCTTGCTAGGTTGAAAGCTTCATCTGAAGTATACATTGTGTTTTAGTGGTGGTGATGGTGTCATTTATGGTGGATGATAGTTGACCTGAGTTCTACTAATTGTTTCATGTGCTGGAACTTTCTTGTATTCAAACTTCGATTTTTAGTTACTTTTATAGCATACCCATGCCTTTAATAATGCAGGTGTACAGTTAAGTCCCCTAGTCAGTCTGCCATGGAAACGCTTATAGCTAAATGTAGAAATGCAAAAAAGCCTCTAGTAGTTGCAGGGTGTGTGCCACAAGGAAGCCGTAACCTGAAAGAGCTAGAAGGAGTAAGTATTGTTGGTGTCCAGCAAATTGATCGAGTAGTAGAAG
>JAOWBU010000151.1:0-50000 GCA_026212405.1 Petrea volubilis | reverse complement strand
TTTAGCCACGGATTTATCCGTGGCTAGATTTAATTTTTTTAAAATATTTTTTTATCTTAGCCACGGATAAATCCGTGGCTAAATGAAAAATTAAAAAAAATTAATTAATAGTTGGCCACGGAAATATCCGTAGCCAAATTTATCATTTTTTTTAAATTTTTTATTTTTGGCCACGGATTTATCCGTGGCTAAATTTATTTATTTTTTTAATAATATTAATTTTGGCCACGGATAAATCCGTGGCTAGATTTAATTTTTTTAAAATTTTTTTTTTTTGGCCACGGTTAAATCCGTGGCCAAATTGAAAAAAATCCGTGGCCATTTGCTTTGGCCACGGATTTTTTGCCAAAATCCGTAGCCAAATCCGTGGCCAAATCCTTGTTTTCTAGTAGTGATAATTTTTATCATTCTATCATAAAATGAAAAAAGATAATTACTTTTTTGTACAATTTAAAATTATTGTTTCAAGGAAATTTGTTAAAAAATATAAATTTGAATTATTGGGGCGGGTTCACAGGGCAGTTTGGCCGGTTGGGATGGATTTAGGAACCCGACGGGTTCAATGGGTCCAACTCGCCACATTCAGGTCCAACACGGGTTTCGGTAGGGGTTCGGGACTTGTCGGGTCTGGGATGGGTCTCGAGTCCAGAAAATTGTGGTAGGTCGGGTCTTGGGTTTGGCCAAACCCGTACCCGACCCGACCCGACCCGTTGCTATCCTTAGAATTTACTAAACAAGATTTAACTAATATAATGGTAATAGAAGGAAAATATTTTAATGGTCAAAAATATATTTTAGGACCAAAAATATTAATAGATACTAGTACTAGTGGCAATCATATTGCAAAATATAAAAATAAAGGATTAATTGTAAAAGTTGTCTCTACTATATTTCAATATAGAAACTTTGAGGGTAAGTTACTAACTTGTGATTAGGGATGCAAACGAATCGAGCCGGCTCGACCCATGTTCGAGCTCGAGCCGAGTTTAAGCTCGGTTCGTATATTATCGAGCTGAGCTTGAGCCTAATAATTGTGTTCGTGGGAGGCTCGCAAGCCTTTAATATTTTAATATTTATTTATTTTATATAATCTATATATGTGTGTGTGTGTGTGTATATATATATCTATATATATAATCTTATAAAAAAATTAAAAACTAAAAGTCAAAATTTATTTTGAATCAATCCAAAGTCTGAACTCAAAATTCATCTTCTCAGAGAAGCTTTGCTCTCTCTCTCTCTCTCTCTAGTCTCTTCTCCCATCTCTCTGCCTCCATCGCCGCGTCTCTACCACCGCCTCCGCATCTCCACGACCGCTTCTCTCCACCTCTGCATCTTCACCTTTGCGTCTTCGCTTCCGCCTCCACGTATCTCCCGATTCTGCGCCTCCACATCTCTCCGCTGATGCATCTCTCAGCCTCTGCATCTCCACCGCTTGGTCTTCGCCTCTGTGAGTCTGTGGGCTTAAGAAAGAGTTTTCCTCTACTCCAACAAGAAATGGCAAGAAATCTCTGCTCAACAAGGTAATTATCTTCACAAATTAGTTCACCACTTCCTTTTTGAGAGCAAAATTTCATGTTATTTATTTATTTTTCAATTGGTATAGAATACTAATACTCTAATTTTGGCTTCTAATTTGCTAGGTTTTGTTTGGTTTACTGCTGGTTTAGTTTAAAGCTTCTTGTTTTTACTTTTACATGTTCTATACTAGTTCTCGGGCTCGAGCTCAAGCCAAACTCGAACATATATAGGTTCTCGAGCTCGAGCTCAAGATGATTTCTAGCCAAACGAGCCTGTCGAACTGAGCCGAGCCGAGCTCGAGCCTAAAATTAGACAGCCCGTCAAGCTCGAGCTCGAGCTCGAGCCATGGAAAAACACCAAGGCTCGGCTCGGCTCGGCTCGTTTGCATCCCTACTTATGATCAAGAAGTTCAAGTTTCAACAATCTTTAATGAATTAAGAATAATTGTAAATTACTACATAGACAGTGATATGGCTGGAGACTATTACGATATAATCTTGGGCAATATTTTCTTAAATCAGTGTGATTATTATAAAATAGAGAAACAAGGTATCACACTTTAAATTGGAAACATAAAGATCTTTTGTAAAAAATTTGAAGGGAATTAATTTTCCTTTAAGTGTCTTTGTACAAATAACAGTACAAGATACGAATATAACAACTTGTACTTTAACAGATAATGGATCAGAAATAGCTCTGTTTAAATCCTTTCTCTATAATAAATGGCAGGAGAATGGAAATATAAAATAAAGGGTGTTACGGGTCAAATCGAACACATTAATAAAAAGGCTGATAAAATAAACGTTATACTTGGAAGTAAAATTGTTACAATAAATACTATTTATGAATATAACTCCCTAGAGACTGACATATTGTTAGGAAATGATTTCCTACAACAATTTCAGTTTTACACACATAATATATACTCTGTAATCTTAAAAACAAAATGTAATTATTATCTAAATTGACCACGAATACATGAGCCGTTCAGAGTTCAGCTAGCGAAGCTTGGTGGACCATATGCTAAAATTCCAATAAAGATAAATAACATAACAATAAAAAGAATATCTCTTGAAGATATAGTAAAACAAATAAGAGAAAACTATAATGATAGTCCTCTGGCTTTTTATAAGCAGTCAGATTTAAAAGTAAAGATAGAATTAATAGAAAATATAATTATAAAAGAAAGACCTATGCTACATACAGAAAAAGATAGAAAAGAATTTGAAAAACAAATAGATGAATTATTAAATAAAAATCCACCTTTAATTAGAAGGAGTAATAGTCCTTTTAGTAGTCCAGCTTTTATGGTAGAAAATGAAGTTGAGAAAAAATATGAAAACCTAGAATGGTAATAAATTATAAAAGGCTAAATCATTTCACTAGATCAGACAGTTATTATCTTCCTAATAAAGAAATTTGAATTAATTTGGTAAAAAGGAAGAAATATTATTCTAAATTTGATCGTACTTTAGGATTTTGGCAAATAAAAATAGAACCTGAAAGTATACAATATACAACTTTTAGTACCACACAGGGTCAATACGAATAGTTAGTTATGCCATTTGGATTAAAAAATGCACTTTTTATATATCAGAGAAGAATGGATAATATATTTAATAAATATAAAGACTTTTTGGTCGTTCATGTTGATGTCGTTTTAATTGCTTCTAATACATTGGGAGAACATAAACCTCACTTACTCCAATTCACTAAAGCATGTAAACATAACAGAGTAGTTTTATCCAAAAGAGAAGCTATAATTTGTAAAGAAGAGATAGAATTCTTAGGGTTAAAAATAAACAAAGAAGGAATAAAACTTCAACCCCATACAACAAGAAAAATTTGTAAATTTCCTGATAAACTTGAAAATAGGAATCAAATTGAAAAGTTCTTTGGTTGTTTAAATTATGCTGAGGGATTTATTATATCTCTTGCTAAAAAGAAGTATGAAATACAAAAATTGCTTCGAAACAACAATATTAGAGGTTGGAACAAACAACATACATAGCTTGTAAAGAAATTAAAAGAAGAATGTAAAACGTTACCTAAATTAAAACTTCCTGATGAAAAAGATAAATTGATAATACAAACAGATGCTTCAAATCTCTATTGGGCTGCACTTCTTAAAATCGATCTCAATGAGATATGTAGGTATACAAGTGGTACATTCGGTCAAGCTGAGGTCAATTATACAACTCATGAGAAAGAACTTCTAGCCATCATAAAAGGAATCCAAAATTTTTCTCTCTTCCTCTATTAAAGACCTTTTAAAGTCCTAACCGATGATATCCAAATACAGTCTTTAGTTTTCAATAAACAACCAAATACACCATAATACAAAAGACTTCATAGATGGCAAGTTTTTCTATCCTTTTATAGCATCAAAATAGAGTACATAAAAGTTTTAGAAAATTTGCTAGCCGATTTCATATCTAGAAACACCGAATTTGGAAAAGAATGAGTTCTCCAACTCTAAAATGGATGAGATGGGTGTGCATTTCCCTCTAAATACATATAGAGCAACTGTATGTGCTATACATACAACTAGTCCATTGTCTAATGATCGGTGGTAAAGACTTCTGAAATCCGTTGATGGGTGACAATTTTCCAAAAATTGTGTTGATGATTTAGATCATCCTCTTTTCTAGGTATAAATCATAAAAAAGATGGATCTTGATAAAGAAGAAAATGAGATAAAGAAAGAGATTGGTGATCTTGTCGTGGTTTGCCAAGACATGATTGATGTAAGCAATGCTCTTAAAGAGTTGGTCGAATCCAATTAAAAATAATCATAGATGTTTCTTAAGAAGGTCTGACTAGATATTTACAGATCCAAGACAGGCTAAACAATTTATTTAAAATGAAAAATAAAAGTAAAGAAAAAATGAGTGATGATAAAAAAGTGAATGATAAAGGAATGGAAAAGGCTGAGTCCTCTGGAGTTCAGAATAAAAAGCCTATTTCTGATAAAGAATTCTTTGACTCTATGAAAAATAAAGGTAAGACTTCAAAATCTCAAGAAGAATTAGAGGTTATTGAAGTAAAAATTGCTAAAACCAACAATTTTAAAGGATATGATAAAAAGAGCTTTGAAGAAGAATCGATTCCCACAAATAAATGGGAAATACAAAGAAGTTTCTGAAGAAGCCTATCAATGGAAGAATACAAGATCTCTATTTTATTCTAAAGGAACCAGTATCTATCCTAGTATTACAGTTATGTTTGGAGCAGATCCACATAAAGTCTTCCAACTAGCTAACTATGGTTATCTCCATTTGATCTGTGTAAATCCAGATTGCCAAGAGATTTCCAAATTTGATGACCTTTTTAAATCACAAGTCAACAAATTCTCTAAAGGAAGAAAGATTGTTCTCAAATTCTACTCTATATCCCTAGAACCTGAGAGACGCATTTGGCATGAGTTACAACATATGATCACTATGGAAGTGATTACTACTAATTTAAAGATCGAGACCGGAATAAAGAATTTTCAGCCTTTCAAGTTCACTAAATCTTGGATTACCGAAAGACATGCTCTTGGAATAAAGGTGATTTCTTCAATTACAGAGCAATTATGGGAGCAACAGTACGAGACTCTCATGCAAGCTGCCAATTGGATTCTGCTAAAGAAAGGAGGACAAATAAAATCACCATTGTTAAAGGAATTCATAAATAAGTTCATAACTCATCAATTCTTTTGCACAGCTAATACTAGAAAGAAGGCATGCGGAATTATTGGATGTCGTGATCTGTCATGATGTAAGCACGTATGTCATATCAAGGAGTGACGGAAGTCATGACATCATTACCCACTAAAGAATTGTGGCATATAGCTTTTTTCATGAGAAAGATAAAAAAGACATGTTTCCAGCTCATAAAGAAAGCGACATTGGACGCAAAATAAAACTTTAAAGTCTAAATAGTTAGATTTGTAATTCTATAAATTGTGCTTAGATTTTAATTTCTAGGGCATCGAAAAAATCAATCATCGGAAAATCGAAAAAAAGAATTAGAGAAAAAACTAAAAAAAAAAACAGCTTTAGATAAAATCCTTGTAATCTTTTCTATAAAATGCTTGCATAAATCTCCTTTTGAAGGAAATAAAACCAGTTTGTTTTCATATATTCAATTGTCTAAAATTCTTAATATAAGAATCTTTTAAATTTATATCTCTCCTTATTCTTCAAAATCTCAAAATCTTAAAAGGCCGTAGTGAAGCACCGTTCGAGACAGCAACCATTGGAAACGTAAGTCCCGTGAAGCTAGAAGGGCCTTTGGGCAAAGACCAATTAGGCTTGTCAAGGTGAAGAAGACGAGACCTAGGAGGATTAAAGATTTCGACTAAAAAGGAGGTAATATATTTTTAAAAGGTTTAGATATTAAGATTTCTTTTCTTGATTTATGAAAATTTATGGTTATAGAGTACTTCATTGTTAATCATTTGTTTACCAGCATATTTTGTGAAAATATAAAATGGATAAAGATTTCGATATAATTAAAATTTTATTTAAAAGAAAAAGCATAAAAGAACGAAAGCTAGCAATTTTAAAAGTACTAGAAAATTTACCAAAAGATTTAAGGATAATTATTGCAACATATAACGATAAAGAAAATTATGTCTTTAATTTAATCAATAAAAGTATTAATAAAGAAATTCTTGATATATATGTTGAAGATCTAAATCAATTAGACATAGATATTCAAGAACTTTGGGAAATGAAAAGAACAGTAGAAAACTATGTTTTGATGACCCTTAAAATCTAGAAAGAATAAAACTAATAAAATTAATATATCATGAAAAATGGGATATACCACATTTCTTTTAAAAACCTAAAATGGACCTAAAGAAAAACTCTGAAAAGTTATGGGCAATAAAGGAATTATCATAAACTTTATAATAATATAAAAGTTAAGTTACTACTCAAAAAGGGTAAAAAGGAAAAGCTTTTATAAAGAAGGGTATTTTGAAAATAGTTTTATTAAAATAGAATATTTTAAAAATTATTTCAAGATAATTACAATATTCATGATTATAGATTAATAAAATTAAAATATTCTTTAATTAATTAATGGATTATTAAAAGTTTCTAAGGAATTTCTAAAGCATATTTAGAAAAAAAAATAATAAATGTATTTTTAAAAAGTGAGGACGACAAATATTTTGGATCACTTTGTTTTTTTTTTTTTTTTTTTGCTAAAATAATAAACAAAAGGGAATGAAGAGAATACATGAACTAAAAAACACATCATGTTTTCAATACGTGTAGATTGTGTTTGCTTCGTATAAATGATCAAGATAAGGCATTTTCGTTGTAATTAGTCATTTGTTTGCTTTCTCCAATTATTAATTGTGGATCGACGCATAAAATTGGTAAATTCGACACTATTCACGCGATTATACTTAATTATCAATCTCGGGCCAGGTGAGCCTACGTTTGAGCTCCATGATACTAGCTTAAATTATTCAGAATTTCATAAGGGCTTTTTGTGCCATGTCGTTATTATACAGTGGATAATATGAGTTAATTAAACAAAGCAAATAACAATGATATTTTGAATTCAAAGAGTTAATTGGAATAAGTGCAACAAATAAAACAAGTAATTTTGTGAGCTTATATCATGTGATCTTTAGTACCACTATCACATACAATTGCATAAAGTTGAAAAGCAAATGCAATCTTAAAAAGAGATATATGATAATTTGAATTTGAATTTGGATAACTTGGTGAATATATGAAAATTGAAATCAAATATCATGTTTGTATATATATATATATATTAGTGGGTGCGGACACTCTATTTATATGCAAAATAAAAATATATGAAATATAATTTAATCTCATGTTTAATAAATTTATAATTTTATATATTATGATAAACAAAAAAAATTGATTGAAAATTAAATTTTATTATTAAAAAAATAAATAAAAAGATTAAATAAATTAAATATTGAAAATAAAGATATGAGAGAAGAGAGAAGAAAATAAAGAAAAATAAAATATTACGTAAAAAAAAAAAGGAGAGAGAAAAGAAAAAAAAGGAAATGAGAAAATTCAGACCAAAGATATTAATCAATTATTAGAGAGCGTCAGTGCTGTATAAAAAAGTAAATATATATATATATATATATATATATCACAGGCTCACAGCTTTAATGTGAAATCAGACAGGACACATGTTCTTGATAGTGAAAATTATGTCATATCTTATGTGCACACTATGATATGAACATTATAGAATTTTTATAGAATTAATTGCATACAACTCCCTGTACTATGCCTAATTATCAGAAAAGGCTTCTACTATTAAAAGTGTTGCGCAAAATTTTGTAAAAATAGAGATATGCATGAAAAAAAAACCCCATAGGGAGTCAAGTGTACAACTGTTATACCAAGTTTTGGGCTCATACATGCACCCAATGACTATTATTCACTTCATACTTATTTTACTTGATAAAAGATATTTAAATACACAATAGCTAAATCACAAACTGTTGGGTATATATATGGGACCCAAAACCGGATCCATAAATGAATTTCTGCTGTATTTGTGTCTTCTTGGAACCAGCTAATTCCTAGAAGCAAACATAGCTCTCCCATGCAGTGGCAAATGGGATCACCAACAACCAACTTCAGTACTAATACTAATATATATATATATATCAAATCTCCGAAATTGGATTCCCCGTGAATCATGACAAAGATCAAAGTGATTAAATAGGTCGCTAACGACAATCTGGCGGACAAAATACAGCTAGACAAAGATCAAAGAATCTGAACTATACAAATCTTGAATATTATCAAGGAAAGAAACCAAGTGACAGCGAATTTTATAATCGTAATATAACGAACAAGTCAGCTTTCGCAATCACTCTTACCTAAATCAGCAATCCCAAAACATGGCCCCGATTAATCCTAGATAAATCTCACCATAAAGCTCAGGAAACTTGTTCCAGCAAAAAAGTTTCTAAAGTGCATGGCTTCTAATGCTTCGTAAAGTATCCGAGCGAGACCCAAAATTATCTCCTCCCATAGAAACATTTGCGGAAGTAGGAAAAGTAAAGCCAAGAAATGTATTATTCGTCATGAGGGGTGGAGGGACGTGTGGCATTCATCAGATCCCCATAGTAATAAGCCGTCCCTACCATTAGAGCAACCGTTGCACCTTGCACGACCACACGGGCTCTCATTAGTTTCTGACCCAATTGAGAATTACCCTGTCTGAAACTAATTAGACCAGCTGTAAGAACTCCGGCAGTGATCAACGCACCTGAGACACACGAAAGCCCTTCAGTGCACTTGGAGTGAAGCAGAGAGTGAAAAGTTGTTAGGAAGGCAAGAATATTAGTGGAACTCTTTGAATTGGAAAAGTCCCAACACTCACAATATACCACAACATAAAGATCATTTAGCTCAAGAAACAGGTATAAGATCAGTGATCTAACAGTTGAATTATATCTACTCCCTTCAGCCAAGTTTGCCATTCACTGACAATTCAAATTGCTGGTAGATTAGATGATTGATGTTGAGGGCTAAAATGAACGCTCATGCTAAAAATTGATACAAGAGTTGTGTTGTGAGGGCAAACACAAATGGTTGAAGTGACTTTTATCCGGTGACATATTCCGTGTAGCAGACGGAGCAAGGAAAATAATGATAAAAAAAACAAAAACACAAGAAAAAGAATAGGAATCTTGCACCGTCCAATCTTCACCATCTGTGTCATACCAATTGCAATGCAATCCCAGTATCCACCGGTTCTTGTAATATAGGATTGAGTAAGAAACATAAACTAAATCATAAAGATACTCTTAACACACTCCATTAAGTTCTCAGCTCAACATTCCTAAAGCCAAAACCGCCAAACAAATGACACCAAATACGCACATTTTTGTATGATCACAGAATCTTGATAATGTGAAAAGGGAAGAACTTGTAATAAAATAAGATTGGAAAAATAAACGAGCGACAGCAGTTAGAAAGATTTACCAATTGGAACAAGAGGGTTCCTAACACGCTTCTTCTCCTGAATCAACTCTTCTATTTCTGCATTCACAGACCCCATCTGATAAAATTTGACCTCTAGTTAGTCCAAAACTCAAGAATCAGCCATTATGATCGCCAAAGCAAGATAGGTAAATTATTTAGTTCTAATCAACTTGAAATAACTACAGGAATCAATTCCAATAAAATACTGCCTAACATTCAAATAGGATCCTGATATTGGAAAAAGATTGGAAATTAGTAAAACGTTTTCGTCATGAGTTCACAATCACATATATACAGAAACATCACTTACTTACCTCGAAAAGTGATTAAGAAGGAAACCCAGGTGACAAAAATCGATATTGAGAGAAACCCAATGATAAAATAGTGTTCTTGATCGAATCTTGATGTTGTTCAAAGATTTGAAGCTGACTGCTGGGAAGTCGATTGTTAACTTGCTAGGATAGGGACAAGAACCGGAAATGATTTGGGCCTCAACTATTTATTTGGGATACTTCCCTTATTTTCTTCTAACCCTCATAAGTTGGGCTTTATTGGATTATATTTTGGGCTCTTGTAGATATTTGGATCAACCCTCCTCAAAAAAGTTCATGCTTTTCATTTTCTGTTTTTAATTTGATAAAATAATTTTAAAAATGGAGTTAGAATTCTATTTTATTTTTTGGCAAAGTTAGTTTTTTGATATAATGGACATGTACATTGTCTTTAAACGTAACTCCATTATTTGAATTCTGGCAGTGTATAAATAATTTATGTGCGTATTATAAAAAAAATATGAAAACAATACTTTAAATATATATATATATATATATATATATATATATATTATTAACTTAAATAAACTTGGTCAAGAAATTAAAAGTGGCAAATACACATCATCTATTTAATTATTGAGTGTAATAGTAAGTGTAAGCTTGTATCATTTTGCAGGTCTCTAGTGTCACAATTCGATTAACATTAACATTCAAGTTATGAGTTTGAATTTTCTTGATACGGGCATTGTCCAAGATATATTAGTTTTTATTTTACGATGTTCTAGATATACTTGTATTAAAATAACAACTTGTATTAAAATAACATTAAAAAAGAAAAGAAATTATCCAAAATATACTGATTTTCTGTTTTTCTTTTTCCTTTTTTTTTAATACTTTGTAAGATCTTTTCTCAATAATATGACGGGCATATTGCTACTTTGCTAGTGAATAGTGATCAACCCTATTTAATCCCTTCGAAATAACACAAACTAAGCAAAAATGGTGTTCGTAAATTGTTTTAAAATAGGTAACTCTGATTTTTTTTTTTTAAGGTTTTATACCTTTATTATTTTATAATATACAATCAAAAAAGTTAGAATCGCCTTTCACATATTTAGCTTTTATTTCCTGAATTTAGTTTTATGATAAATTTTAATCCTACCTTGTTGAGAAGAAACGAAAACTCTAGCAAATAGGATGAGCTCTGTTGCCCTTTTCACCATCTCGAAGAGGGTATCTCATATCTGCTTTGCTCCAACAAATCGATAAATCCTTAAACCAGCAATTGCCGCGTATAATTCATACGACAACATGCGTCGAGCCACGTATATTGCATGTCCAAAACCATCACACCACGTGCCCGCCCCTCAAAGCAGCTCCCAAGATTGTGGCAAATTTACATGCGAAGCTGTCCTAATTAACCGGTTCAAAGAAAAATCACAGATCCACAAAAATTACCAGTTTTCTTACATAGAGAAATTAACAAGAAAAGAACAAAAATGATGAATGTTTTAGCTTTAGGTCTTGTCCTGACATCGCTTGTAACCGCCGGGTTCTTCACGCCGAGCCCAGAAAAGCAGGGAGATGTTATAGTGAAAGAAGGGCACAGAGTTGTTGTGGTTGAGTACGAGAAAGGTGATGGGAACACCAAGGTTTCGATCTCGCCGCAGGATAATTCTCAGGCGTCCCATGAAAGACGGTTCTTTGATAAATTGTCTGAAAAGGTTGAGGATTTGGGGGGGAAAGTGGGATTAAATCAAGAAAAGGAAGAAAACCATCAGACATTGAGCCCTGGAGAGCTTGTGTGTGATGCGTATGGAAAGTGTAAGCGTATAATTGCCAGTGTTGTGGGGAAGACGACGGCGGCGGCTAAAGGGGCGGAAGAGGCTGTGAGTGGGGCTAAAGATAAGGTTATTGACATGGCTAAAAAGGCCTCTGATAAAGCCCGAGAAGCTGAAGAAACCGTGAAGGGCTCTGCAGAAGAAGTTTCTAGAAATGCCAAGGATAAAATTGCTGCAAAAGCCAGTGAAATGGGAAGAATGGGGGGAACACCTCAAGAAAAGATTTTGGACAAGGCGAAAGAGGGAGAAAAATTGGTTGAAAACGTGAAGAAAGAAGGTCAAAAGGAGCTGAGCGAGATCCTTGGGCACGCCGGCGAGGTGGCGGTGGAGGTTTTCGACTATGTGGTGGCGCCACAAAGGGTGGCGCCGCTCGCCGGAGTGTTGCATTTGATGGGTTTCACGGCGGCTTACGGGATGTGCGTGTGGGTGACTTTTGCTTCGAGTTATGTGTTGGCGGGGTCGTTGCCGAGGCACCAGTTTGCAATGGTTCAGAGCAAGATATATCCCGTGTATTTCAAGGCCATGGCTTATAGTGTGGGGATGGCATTGTTGGGGTATATGATGAGCCATGGGGGTAGAGGTTTGTGGCCGTTGAGTGTGGGGTTGTTCAGAGGGTTCGAACTTATGGCGCCGCTCGTGATGATCTTGGTGAATTGGCAGTGCTTGGAGCCTCGCGCAACGAAGGTTGCCCGTTATTATGTGTCGTATTTTGTTGAATTGTGTTGATCAAGTATTTTTCTTGTTTTATTGATCAAATATTATCGTTTGATCAACTTGAAATCGGACCTATAGGGTCCTCTTTGATTGTTTAGTCCCTCGGAGATGATCAACAGCATGATTCAGGTCGGGTTTTAGAGCCAGGATTTTAGATTTTATTCGCCCATTTGTGGCACGAACAGCTGATAATTGATAAACCTTTTGCATGAACCTAATCTTGGGCATAGCTTTCCCTAGGCAATTGAAATTATACATTGTGCCTAATGACAATAGGGATGATTTGCGCTGTGGCATTGTGTATACAGCCTTAGGTATATATTAGCAATGGTCACCATATATTGATTTTGTTCAGATTCCAAAAATGAATACTTAGCAACCTGCTCCTTGTGGTCGCATAGGTGCCTTGTCTAAAATTCATTAAAACTAGTGGCTTAGATAATGTACACTCGTATCTCTTCCCTTGACCACCCCCCCCCCCCCCCCCCACACCTAAAAATCAAAAACACCCGCAATAGAATTTGGCGTTCTCTCATTTAAATGTGCTCGGAAAGGGTTCCGTGGGTGTCCTACATTGTTATCCTTCGGCATGGTTGTGATGTGAGTCAAGCCCACTTGTGTGTGAGTGGCGATTCTCTTTAAGGGGAACCACATGCATATAATATACGCTTGTGCTGATTGTTTTTGTTGATATGACTTTTAGGTGATGCTTGAAAGAATGAAGAAGGAGATGGAAGAAGGTAGAGGAAAAGAAGGCCAGCCCACAGAACCAAGTGGCAAAGTGGCGGACTCGTCTGCTGAAACTGTTGGCAGAGATCCGACCGGAACTGCACAACAGAAACCGGAAGAAGTAGCAGCAAAGTCTCAAATAATCCGATTGAGCGAAACCCTTCAAAGGCTGAATTCTTATTCATCGATGCTCAATGTTTTGACACTCGTGTCCCTGACTTGGCATCTCGTTCACCTAGGCCAGCATCTGCACGCCATGTGTTGAGAGTAACAATTCGTGTGTGTGTGTTGGGGGTGGTGTGGGGGGGGGGGGGGCGGGCATTGTGTTCGTTTTTGTAGATGGTAATGTGACGGATGTACACGAATACTGTTAAAACTGAGGGATCGTAAATGGGCTGTTGTGCTGCATCTAAGTATATAGTTTATCTTTTCGTGGATGCATCCGTTAAATGTTGTTGATACATTAATAATCGATCACATTATGATTCAATCGTGTATGGCGTTTGTCAGTCTCGCAGATTAATACCGTTAAGACTAATATGTTAAATGTTGATTGATGGATCATATGGTGTTTGTTTCAGAGATTACGTTAAATGTTGATTGATCGATCATACGGTGTTTGTCTCACAAATTAAGTTAGATGATCGATCAATATTTTCATCGATCATAGATCGATAATACAGTGTGTCTCTCATAGTTCGTGGTTTAATTAATGATGATTTACAATGATAATTCATATGATATCCTTACCAAGTTGGGCTGCAACTTTGAATCTCATATTGGACGGAGTTGAATTTTAATTGTACAAGAAGAACATACCTACAAGAATATGTGAAGTTGAGGGCCAAATATACAACAAAAATTCAAGGTCCCATACCTAGATAGCAACTATGTAACAAGCTACACCAACTAAGGAGTGACAATCAATTAGTTCATAATGACGACCATTGCATAACCATTCATCTATCAATGTTGTTTCTCAAAGTGATATCAAGTGGTCTTGTTTTTTTTTTTTTTTTTGTCATATTTTATAGCATCTTACTAATATTGGATATTATTAAAAATTTCAATATTCGGAGAATTCATACTTGAGACCTTTGCCCATAAAACCAGAGTGGTGACGGATTCAATCAAAGGGTGGAGGTCATTAAAATTGGACTAAGATCTAACATACATATAAAACACACACACACACACACACACACACACACTAACGCTAGTTATAAGCCCCGTGCCAAGGCATGCGACAGTGGCTAAGTGGCTTTATACCACAAAAATAAAAATAAAAAGATATTTATTAGATTTTGATGGTATATTAACATAAGATTTTCTATGTTTGGATGCCAAATGGACAGAGGGTAAATAAAAATTACAAACCTTTTGCATATTTTTACTATTCCATAGATTAAAAGTACACATTTAGAAGTTTATATAATAAATGCAGTAAATATTTATGAATATATACTTATAGCAATAAATATAAGTGATATGTGAGTTACGCAATCATATATGTAATTCATGTCTTATATATGTCTAGATAAATGTTACGACATATCTATACACAAATATATAAATAATTTTATATCTTTAGTTTAATATTTAAAAACTAATATTATTGATATATACGTATTTTTTATCTTCAATTTGATTATCATATTTTTATATCGATTGTAAAAAATATGCAAACAAAAATATTTGTAGCAAACTATACGATTGTATGTCATGTATGTATTATGTGGGTATAAGTTTTACATAAAGTTATCCAATCTACATAAACTTGCACTTCTTTTGCTTCTATTTAAAGTTGGAGAAAGAAGCTTCATTAATGTTATATTAAATTCGAACTTATTTAGTACATGCATAGTCTATTAAATAAACTTCATATAATTAATTATCAAAATAATATATATTAAACTCCATATAAATGAAAAAATAGGGAAGAAAAATGATGACAAACTTGTGGAGCATCAAGTAGACTCGTTATCTCTCAACTAATAAACTAAAAAAGCAAAATAAAGGAATTTATGATTCATTACCAACTTAAGAGGAAAAATACGGTATTACCGAGGAGATTAGAAAAGTCCACTGCCAATCAAGAAGATAATATAAGTGTAACATATTTAAAATTATAGCAAATTGTTAAGATGATAAAATGAAAAAAAAATATTATGATGTATAAAATGTGAATATGTACCTTTCAAAATAGTGATTCCATTTCCACGAATTGAGAAACTCAAATTTATCCCAAAGAAGAGATACTTGAATTTAATCTTCGTAAAATGAAGAATTTTTTGTTTTTGTTTTTGTTTTTTATTTTAACAAAAGTTGCATTATGTGAATAAGTTCGATTATATATGAAGACATAGATGACAAAACTTAGACGATATATGTGTTAAAGTATGAACTTATGTAATTCAGTTACCCATTTATATTCAATTTAAAATTCACAGAAGATCATCTACAACATAATATCTGCAAAACATTAATTAAAATAGTAAGATACAAATAAATCATCCTAAAATGTTGCAACTTGTAAGTAATTAAATGAGAAAGAAACTCACATGCCCATTCAAAACAACTCAGAAATTTAAAAAAAAAAATGTAAGCGTAACAAAAAAATGATGCAGATCAAGGAAAGGAAAAAAGAAATAAGAAATAAAGAAACAATTATGAGATTAGTTTTGAAATTATATATATACATATACATAGAGATATGCACACATATATATAAAGATAACTATATAGGTGATGTGGCATATTTTCGATCAGGATTCTCCCGGCTTACTGGTGCCAAATGTCTTCCCCCTCAAATGTTCAAACTCACAGGCCTACGCTTTCGACCTGGACCTTATTCGACCAGTGTATCAACAAGGCCAGGGTTTATCAATCGGTGTATCGACAACCCCCGGATCGATTTTGTCGACTTTGCCTTATACATAGCCTTTTGGCATGAGGATTGTGCCAAAGCAATTGTTCTCAAGCCCCCTCGGTCCATGAGGGAGCTCCAAACTGTAACCTCCAGCTTTATGATTTTCGATGAGATGCATTATATCAAATAGGGACAAAAAGAACCCTAAAGAGTAGAAAGAAGATGGAGGCCATGAGAAGGATCACAAAGACCAAACGGAGTCTCCGATCAAACAATACTCCGACCTCTCCCCTTTGAACGCCTCTCGAAATCACATCTTTTCGGTCATCGATTGAAAGCTATTCAAAACACCGAACAATATCCCAGACGGGAAGGGGGCTAAGAAGTCGGGGAAATTTTGCGCCTTCCACAAGCAACATGGGCATGTCACTGACAACTGTTACGCCCTCCAAAACGAGATCGAGCGGCTCATCAGGAAAGGCCAACTGAAGGAGTTTGTGGCCAATCACTTAGGCGCCCCTGCCCCGAGAGAAAGGTCTCGATCACCAAGATCCCCTCAAGGGAGTCAAAAAGGCTCCCCCTCTATAAGAAGTGGCAAGAAGCCGGTCAAAAATATCCTCCCAACGAGGGGGGTCATTCACACCATTGCCGAAGGACCGAACGAGAAAGATTCAAGGTCATTAAGCTCGTTCCTGGAAACCCCAAAAAAAGTAACACGGGTCGGGTCACAGTTTGAGCCGAGGAAAGAGCTAATGCTAATTGAGTTCTTCCGGGAGAACGTCGATATCTTCGCTTAGAGCCCATCAGATTTACTTTTCTTTTACTAGAAAAATCACTTACTCTATGCACCGAGTTTTTGTTCGATTTCTGTTCGTTTTCATGCCGATCAATTCATTTCACCTTTTGATCGACGACTATGTCAATCGCATCTTACTTGGTCGATATAAAGCGCATTCCTTGAAATTCGATCGCCTCTTACTTAGTTTGCTTTCGCTCATAACTTTTAAAGTTTCAAATTCATTTTATCAACTTTTATCTTTTCAAATAGAGCATCGTGAATAATTCGATCGATGGCTTGAGTCAAAATTTAAAGATACGGAATTTATTCTTTAAGATTTTCGATCGCCCTTACTTCTGCCCAGTCGGATGAGCATCAATACTTTCGATCAAAGGCTTGTCAAAATTTTTACAAAAAGTTCTTAAGATTGAAGTGCATTGCATAATCCAAATTGCAAACAAAATTTTCAACCAAACAAAACTTGGAAATTCTAGCAGAAACATGATTTTTCATTCAATAAAATGTGATCGGATACATAAAGAGCCCTAATCATCTACTGCACTTATTTCATTCTTGTATTGGGCTGGCCCATTGCCAGGGTGCTCGATCCCGGCTAGTCTTTAGCTTGATCACCATCTCGATCAGGACCTTGGACTTCAGAAGAGGACGCACCAGGACCGCTCAGTCCTTCGTCCTCAGCATCAAGCTCCCGCTCGATATCATCTAGAGCCTCCTTCTCGACGAGTTCGATCACACACTTGAACTCACTGTTCCCAAAGAGGGGGGTAGGGGGGCTAGCTCTTCCTTCTCCCTTACCAATCAGACAGCACTACTCATCCCGATCAGGTCCGATCTCCCAATGAGGGAAATCCTTCAGGGAGACCCGCCAAGCACTCAATCTGGTTCACGACCAGATAGAAAGCTTTATTGAACACATGGCGCCGAATACGCCGCTCTTCAAAAACCGCTTGATGGCGGCCCTCGAATGACCTGCTTCTTATCGACTAATTTTTGAATTTTCTCCCGAACACCGGCTTCATGGCCTTTTTGATAGCCTTGATCGTAAGAGACCTTCTCCTTTTCGCGAGCCAAGTAGTGGGCCCGTTTGACCTCGCTCACTTCAGTGACCTTCTATTCGAACAACTTCTTGAGCACCGCATTTTGCCCAATCTGGCCTCTAGCTTTTTCTTGGCGAGCTCATGCTCAGATCGAGCCACTGCTAGTTGGGTCTCTAGCTCACTCCTTGGTTGATTCTTTCAATCGACCAGAGAAGTGGGGAGGGGGGGGGGCAAATGACGTGGTATATTTTAGATGGGGATTCTCCTGGCTCGCTCGTACCACATGTCTTCCCCCTCAAATGTTCAAACTCACAGGCTTAGGCTTTCGACTAGGACCTTATTCGACTGGTGTATCGATCGGGCCAGGGTTTATCGACCGGGTCAGTAAGTCCTCAAACTAAACTCGTCGATCACCCCCAATCGGGTTCTTTATCGATGGAGACCTTAATTCGACCGGTGTATCAACCAGGCTAGGGTTTATCAACCGAATCGGTGGGTCCTCGGACCAAACTTGTCGATCACCCCAGTCGGGTTCTTTATTGATCTGGACCTTATTGGATCGGTGTATCGATCGGGCCAAGGTTTATCAATTGGGCTGGTAGGTCCTCGAACCAAACTCATCGATCACCCCAGTCGGATTCTTTATCGATCGAGACCTTATTCAACCAGGACTGTACTGGGTCCAACCAAAGTTAATATGTCCGATGTATCGACTGGATTAGGGTTCATCGACTGGGTTAATGGGTCCTCCAACCAGACCCGCCGATCAACCCGATCGAGTTCTTTATCGATCGGGACTATACTGTATTCATTCAGCCCCTGCTGGCATTAAATAGTCCGTCAGCATAAGATATGGGATTACCACCTAACCCCATACCTCATTAATTAAGAATCAACTAATGTCCTAGGGCCCTACCCTTAGGCTTATGGGTCACTCCACCTCATCATATAATGACTTACTAAGCCTAATGGGCCCTATAGGGAGTGACCTACGGGGACACACTGTAAAAACCCTTGCATTTATGGTAAGAGGGAGATCATTAATTGCTTTAAACCCCTTTACTTTGCTCGAATCTCTACAAAACCGATCGACTGACTTAAGTATTAGAAGGTCTTAGTCGAGACCCATCTCGGCTAGCTCATGTTACCTTTCCCTTGTTGCAGGTCAACCTCGCAATCAAATACCTCCACTTTCACACTCAACCAGAGTTTTCGATTGGAGTCTACTAGCTCCCAAAATCGACCCGCATCAATAGGTATTATCTTTAATTGTGGAAGAAAATCATACTTTGCCTAATATCTAAAAGAATATAGTTTATTTTAATGTATAATCAAAATTTAAATTTTAAAATTATCAAAAGCTATTAGGAATCCCATTTTTATTGCCTACGGCCTACACAAATGCTTCATTTCCAACTTGCTTATTCAAAATTAGTTCACATTAAAGTATAATCTAATTTGAAATTTTAAAATTATCCAAAAAAAAATGCTAGCAAGAATCCAATCTCATTTGTGATATTTTAGTTTTACTTATCAATATATCGCCTAATTAAGTGGCTATTATCTACCTACAAAAATTTGAATTAAAGTTATCTCTGTAACTAACTCATCTTTATAAAATCTTGGATTCTTTTGGATAAAATAGATAACAAATAATATAACCATCAAGATTTCAAATAATATTATTTATTTACATGGAGGCTTCTGAATTATATATTTAGACTAGTATTTAGCCGCGTGCCATGGATAAAATAGATAACAAATATTATAACCATCAAGATTTGGATAAAATATTAATTTTGTTATTTTATTTGGATTAGATTTTAATCCGCCTTATTGAAAATACTTGATAATTCTTAGGATTCTTTTAGATAAACATGAATCACAAATATACTTTTTTAAATTTATATAAAAAGTATTTAAATTTTAGACATGGAAAAATAGAACCAAATGAGATTATCTACATATGTGCTTATTGGGATAGCCCATGCCACGGCATGAAAAATCAATATTTTATATTTTTATATTTTTATATTTTATTAAAAAATAATTTGATAAAAATAAATTAACTTTCGTATAATATAAATGACCAGATAAATATATTAAAAATGTATTTAACAATAGAATATATTCAATCTCAATATAAATTTGGAAATAATTAACGCATGGAAGTTTTTAAAAACTTTATGTGGAATTTAGTGACAAATAATTCTGACTATGTAAAATTAAAGTCAATGATAAGTATCATAAAAAAAATAACTTTGTTACTTTCTTTGGATTAAAAAAATTCACACTATCTTATATCAGATATTGGATAAATGTTGGATTCTTTTAGATAAACATAAATAACAAAATACTTGTTTAAAATAATATATAAAATATTTTAATTTCATATATGGCAAAATGTAATTAAATAATGCTATCCACATATGCACTTACTTGGATAGTTTCAAGGTTTTTGAATTATATGTATAGATAATATTGATTTACTTAATTGCGGCCAAGAGTGATATTATCTAAGGTGTAGTCAAGTTGGGTTTTCATAAGTATAGGTTAGGTTAAATTGCTTAAGTTATATGAAAAATGTTACATAATTTAGCATTAGAGTGTGAAAACTCAAATATTAGCTTTATAATTTAGCATAAAGTGTGAAAATGATAATTTAACTTTTATGTTTAAGAAATTCAAGTCTTTTTTAAGTTGTGATATTATATAAGGGGTAGTCAAGGGTTTTTTTTTTTTTTTTTAACTAATCTATATGTCGGTGTTGTATTCATTAACTATAGAATAGCTTAACTATCTCCTCATTATATTTGTGAATCTTCTAGATTATAGAAAATTAAATATTATTGAATATATCACATTCTATATATGTAGAAGGTTTATGGTTCTACTACTTCAGACTACTATTTTCTTTTATAACACCACTACCATTACCATTGATTTTAATATAGTAAAGTAGAAATCTAGGTTAATCACATTATTCCATCATAATCAACCCCATTATCATGCCTATTTTCTTTAATCTTTCATTATTTTCATTTACCCTTATGTTATTGCATTCACCGCAGTCTTCATTCGCTATTACTCCACACCATTGCAATTAAATCCATCTCTCATATTATAACCACTGCTTTTAACAATAACCTTCACTACCACATCCACCTCCACCTTCATAGCCTCCACCTCTCCATTGCCTCGTATAGCAACTCCCACACCAAATAACTACCATGCTAGAACTCTTTCTTTAGCATCTACTTATTTTTCATAAAATTAATGTAGAAATTGTGAGATTCTTTGTAATATATTTTATTAATATTTTCTTTTCTAAAACTTACTAACTTTCTCTTTAATTAAGCTTCCATCATATCTTTAACCGTCTTTTGATTTGATTATTTCTTCTTCTTTTTATGGCATATGTACTTTTTTCTTTATGAGACTTGCTCTATTTTTTTTCTTTTTCCTAATTGCTTTCTCATTCAATGCAAAGTTTGTGGATAATTATTTTTTCACTTATAACGCTTATATTTATTTTGTCATTAACATAGTTTTTAACCTTTCGAATTTTATATTATTTATTCACTAAAATATTATATAATTTTATATTTCCTTTTTTCCAATTCGAAGTAATTAGTTTAAAATAATCACAATTTTCAACGTATAAGTCATCTTTTATTTACACTCGCACAAGACATATGTGGATAAATTTGAACTCTATTAATTGTATATTTCAGTTATTTACTTGTGTCTTGATATAATAGTTTTTTTTAATAATGGTAACATAACACTCCATAAGCTTAGTTGTTTTTAGTACTTTTTTAATTTTATATTATCTACAAACTTTGTATTTCTTTTTTTCATGAATTATTCCACTAATCACAATGAGAAAAACACAATAAATTGGTCTAATGGATTTAAAGGTATTAAAACATGAAATTATTTTATAATTGATAACCAAGAATGTTGTAAAAGAATAATCGATTTAAGAAATTGTATCTACACTAAAAAGATTGAAGAGGATTGATTGCCAACTCTTTTTTATTTGTTTAATTTTTTGTATGACAAAATATTTAATACTATAGAATCCAATTAAAAGTCAGACTCATTATTCATAGTTATGACACTTATTTCAAGTAGTGTTCGATTTGAAATTAACTTCTAATTTTTAAATTACTAAAATACCATGAATAAATATTATTTACTATCATTTATATGTAAGGTTATTTTAGTCTTTACAAAAAGAAGGAAAAAACTTAAAACATAGATGAATTATTCGCAATTTTATAAGATATATAAAATATAATATAATAAATAATAGAATATTATATATAATAAATATATAATAAATAAATAGATATATCTTTTATCTAACTGCATATGAATGATATGAGCTTCCTAAGGTCGGGATAAAATCTTACTTATCAACAAATTTTCGATACAATCTAATGTTATCTATAATGCAACTAATGATCCAAATTGAGCTACACTTTACATGTATTTTGTTATACAAAGAATAGTTTATAAAATATGATTAAACCCGGACTACCAGGTGCATAGCGTATTTGGTGTCCGTGTGCTGATTCATTGCACTCAGTCTCACATAGAATTTAATAGATAAAAACGAGACAAATTAGTTAATACCATCCAATTACTAAGATGGGAGCTGGAACTGCCTTAAACCAAGCTGGGTTCCTAAGTTTAATATCCCAGACCCGCTCCATCCAAGTCGCATCCCAGGGGGGGGGCTCCCCTAGCTTACCAGGACGCATTGCCTTCCTGGCAGGTTTACACGAACCTTCTACCAACCTGGAACCCAGCTCAGATTTTTAGTTTAGGATGCATGACCAATGAACCCATTTGCTCAACCCAGATCCACCCCACCCATGTCGGTCCAGGTCAACTTCCCCCAGTTACCTAGACGCATTTCTGTCCCAACAGCTCCTCGTACCCCTGCTAACCACCAACTATCAAATTGACTGCTATAAGAGGAGCACCTTAACACACCTACATGTAGGCGATACGGACTAGAAAGACTTCAGATTTAGAATTAATGAATATCAAATTTCATAAAGCGAATAATGACCAACTACTAATTTATAGAATTCTGGATTATACAATTACTTCATTAAAGGATATCCAATTTGCCACTTCTCGATATTTGTTAGCACAAAGATCTCAATGTAATTCTTAGACACTACTCAAAAGTTCACAATTTGAGGAGAAAAATCAACTATTATCTGGGTCTATATAAATGAAGCATAGTAAAGTAACAAACACCTAAGTAGCAAAATTTACAGGCTACAAAGATTTTGCAGCATTGTTCTTCTACAGACAAATTCCAAGACTCCCGCCAAGCTTTAAAATTCCTTCACTGTACCCACTGCTAATAGATTCGAGTTTTTAAGGAGGCTCTAGAGCTGGTCTTTCCTTATCTCCAGATAAGCATTGACAGAACATGGAAAAATCAAGACAAAGCGCACCGTATATTTCTGGAACTTAGTCACACTTAATGTTTCTGTAAATTCTCCTGACAAACAAGTTGGAGCCCAGATATCCAACAGCACCTGAAATTTGTGGAAGATTAGCAACAATAATAAGGTAACATAAGGAAATGTTCCTATTAAGTACATTATCATCATCTGTGCATACATGAAAGGGATAGGGGAGCAGGACGAATAAACTTACCACATAGAATTCCCAAACCAAGACAGAACATCAAAGTGTATCCAAAGTAAAAGCTCGTCTGGAAAAAGCCTGACATCTTAGTCTTGACATGATAGTAATATATAGAATAGAGGTACACATAAAGAGCAGTGGAGGCTGCAGAGAAGAATGAAGTCCACTGCCAGTGATAGTTCTCAGCATTCAGCAAGAAATATGTCCCAACAATTGTCACACAAACCGTGACAATGATCAGAATTACGAACACAAGTAGCATGAAGCCGTACACATAGTAGACCTATCAACAACAGAAAACATGTGCGTGAGAGAGAGAGAGGGAGAGTGTAATTAAAGAGTAGCAAATGCTTTAGAAAAGAATAGAACTCAAGTCTACCCATAAAATAATTTGATACTTAATGCAAATCAGCAGGAGGAAAAGCTACTAGACCAACAAAAGGGTTTCAACAAAACAATAACTTAAGCATGACCATAGTGAAAAATTTACACCTTACTTACAGAGGTGAATAGGAGGGGGCAGGGGGGGAAAGAAACATATGGCACCTTCCGTTAAAATTTGCAAAATAACAGTGCAGCAGTCGTTTCTATATGCAAAACTTTTCCAGTGTTTTGTTTCTAGCAATTTTCAGGACAGCACAACAGATAAAATTGTTCAAAATTAACTTCAGTAGTTGACATGACACATGCCAATAAGAAGAGAAATTCCATATCCTGTGTAACATGACCTAAAACTGTAGAGATGAATTTTCACAATTATAAACGAAAAACAGTGCCTTAAACATCTAAAGAAAAACAGAAATTACCTTGTAATTCCAGAACGAAGTGAAGACAAAATACATTTCGATAAAAATGCTTCCAAAAGGAAGCAGACCTCCCATGAGAGAGATAACAGAAGGCGTGAGATACCATTTCTTCTCTGGAATTGGGCGAGGGATGGTCTTCACTCGGCAAGGATTGTTAGGCGCACCACTCCAGTTTCTCCCAACAACAGTGCCAAGAAGTGCCAAGGGGAAAGAAATAAATGCCCATATGACAAAAACAACAACCATTGTACCAAAGGGGATGGCAGCAAGAGAACGATAAAATATGGCAATTGTGTTCAAGATAAAGCCAATACCAAAGCACATGAAAGGGAAAAGTGATGCCGTGAGGATCATTGACTTTATCCATGTTTTACCTGAAAAGAGATCACAGAATATAATAAGGTGTTAATATACAGGATCACTGGCACAATAAGCTTTAGAAAGGAAAGAAAAAAGTTATTATTGGTAGGGGAAGTTGAAATTTGAACATACCCCCATTGCGAGAGTACATGCCACCACTCACATAACCAGCAATAAAAGATGTGAAAGCATAACATACAATAAAGGTCGTCACAATTGCTCCTCTCCTGAGTCACATAAAATTGTAGCAAGTAGTGAAAAAAACTGAGAGGAATAAGCTCTATAAAGAACATGTTTACTCATCAGCATCTTTGGAACTCAACAAGTTTATGTAATATAACTGAGGAAATCAAGTTCAAAAGACACTGAAGTACCAACCATCGTCTACAGAGGGGTTCCTAAGGAGTACCAAGGAGTAACCATGGACCACTTTACGGTGAGAGAATGTAACAATAAAATTCTACAAAGAAACCTTGTTCAGAAAGAGAGGATGGGTTCTTAACACATCAAACAAACTACTTTCATGCAAAAACCATGGCAAATAAATGCCGCATTCCTTTAATCCCTGCTTTTTCTAATATCAAATAACAAGATAAATCACTCCATGAACAAAAATCCACCGAAACCAAGAAAATTTATTGCAGAATCCAATTAATCGAAATCAATCTTGTGCTTAATTCTGTTTCATTAGTTTTCTTTCCATCACTCATCTAGCCGTGGGAGAGTAATTGGGAGGTGAGGATCACAAAGAGGCAGAAACACAAAGTTGTGAAAAAAATAGTGGGGTTATCATTTAGAATACAAAGATTAGCAAAGCTTTTAAGTCAGCAGAGTTCCTAATATGGGAGGCTTTTAGACATGACATTAGCTTTTGAGAAAAATTATTTCTTGACAAGTGTGAAGTTATTATCTCAAGTTCATTTCCTAGCAAAATTAAGAGTTACTAAGCTATGTCAAGCAGCTTCCTCCATTTCACAATGCTAAAATGACATCACAGATAGATGGTTTTGTCATACCCTATGTACAACATTCCAATAATCGCTAAAATGATGACAACCAGAACAAGTGTTGCTAGCTGAGCACCAGTGCCAACAACAGCTGAAAGAAGAGCCAGATTTCGGGCAGGCCGAAACACATCACCATGGACGAGTTTCCAACCAGATTCTTCACTCACATCCCGTTCCTAAACATGAAAAGCTCAATATAAGCAAGCTTCCAATACACGTCTTCCTCCAATTAGGAAAATTGGTTAAGAGACTTTTTATTAATAAAACTCTAATGTAAATGCAAGTGTGGATAAGCTAAAGTATCAACTATTACAAGAAAAATGTTATTCCAGTCTTGTTAATATAGAAAGGCAAAATAAAATCTATCAAATATTACCAGAGTCTCCAGATCATCATCTTCCCGAGCATATTTAGCATAGTCATTGCGTAGGGTGCGCATTAATATCATAGACACCAAACCAGTGAGGAAAATTACCATCATGAAAGAATTAAAGACAGAGAACCAGTGAATCTGCAAAATGACAACTTCTTGATGAGCTGGTGGCTGGGATAAACAGTAGCACAATAAATATCCTACCAACTACTACTTGGCATAACCTTTTCAGTATCCCCCAACATTACAAGCATCTTTGGAGAAAAATGTAAGAAGTACATGACTGAAACATGCAAGTCTCACCTATCTCCAAGTGTGATCTCCGGGTAGGTCCAAGAGTAAATATTCCCAGCAAAACCATGAAATGTTAATTAATCATACCTGGTGCTCAAAGAAAGGGTAATCCAGATAAACATCAAAACGGCGTGCAAAAGTAATGTTAGTCGGGACCCATTTGACGGAGTAAGTCATATCCAACACTCGCCCCTCTTCAATTGGCTTAGGGTTTTCTTGAGTAAGATTTACATGAATAATCTGCAAGTTCAAATTTTCAATTCAAAATGAATAAGCTATGACATCTGGTCAAAGGAATAGAACAATAACTAAGGAACTTCTACTTTGAAGCCCACCTGGTTCCCATTGTAGTTAATGACAAGATTCTTGTGTGTCCAAAGTACATGCTTGCTATCATGGGTTCTATCAGGAACCACCTCGCCAACAAAACCTTCACAAAAGCATTGGCTATTCAATCAAGTTGACCAAAGTCTAACAGTGTATAAACTTATAAAAATTGGTAGATGTAAACATACCCCACAACGGCAAATCATCTGATCACAAGAAAGCAACAAGTACATAGAAACAAGTTAGAGAGGGGCAACAATATATTTGAAAAAATGTCAGAAAGTCATTCTTCAGTAATGTAAGGACAATAATCATGAAAATCGTACCCATAAAAAATTCAAACCAGTATGAATTGTCAATTGCATCCTTAAACTGTTTAACCTTTGCTGCTTCAAGTTCAATTTCACAGATTTTAGTCTTCTCCACATCTCCTGCATAACATTTAACCAGGAGTAACAGTCAAAGCAAAACTACTAAAAAATTTATGACTAGAATACATGCAGAAAAGGATATTACTCTTAAATTTTATCTCGATTTGGCTATCAATAAGCTCATTCCCTCCAAGAACCTCGCCAAGCCCACCCCACTTGTGAGCCGCATTACCAGGTTGGTGGCAAAATGGTAGGCTGTAATAGTTGTAGGTTTCTTGGGGATTGTTATATGGGCCAACCTTGTTCACCCATAAAGTCACAGATTCATCGGATTGATACTGCAGATTACTTAAAAACTTGTCAGCTAATTAAAAGGTAAAATGCAAGCGATGTTTTCTGTATTACAATTGAGAAACCAAAATTTCTTGAATGGTGGCTACAATTAAAAGCACAAGTATTGGGAATATGCAGAGTAGAATCTTATCTTAATTAATTGATTTTCCAATTAGAAATCAAACAACATATACTCAACAATGAAGCACAAAATTAAAAGAAAATATCCGGCGTACAAACAGATTTACAAACAAAACATGTTGCCACGGTAGCAAGTATTTTGCAACATGTGATAACAGATGATACAATTCAAGAACACGTAAACCCTTTAATCCTCCAGGAAACAAAGTAAAACTGTACCACAGCAGTATCCTTTGACCTTTTTCCTAAGCATTTTAACCTTTTCTTGAAACCTTTTGTTATTCATCACACTAACATAATCCAATTATCATCATGCCCTCATCTATTTGATCATTACCTTCAGCTGTCACAAATCAGAATATCCTATCTTTCTTGCTAGGAACATCACCCATTTGTAATAATAACCAAAACAACAATAAAAACAAATTAAAAAAAAAATCCTAAATGGTGCATTAAACAGAATCAAATCAAATGCAGTACATATCGTAACAGGAAAACACAAATTCAAAACAAGATCCACCGGCACCCCAACAAATGAAACAAATAACTTACAAAACTTAACTAGGGTAAAATAACCCGTTTCATCACCTTGCCGAGAGTGGAGGAGACCAGGAACAACAAGAACAAAACGAAGGTGAACAAAAATCTGACGTCGGAGCGCATCGCCTCTAGATAAACAAATGTCCTTCGGATCTGAATCAAGATATCTCACAAGAACGAAATTTCAACAAAAAGAGAAAACGGGGTAATTCTTCTTTATCTCCCTCGGTTCATCACACGGTAATTCAGATCTCAAGATGAATGGATCTTTCTAACGCTTCTATTTTACAATCAGGTTGTCATCTCTTCATTCCGATTCAATCTGGGAAGTTTTTTTTTTTTTTTTTTTCTCAGAGGATATTTTTTTGATCTGAAAGGGGACTTTTTCTGAAATGTGATGAGCGAGAAAGGGGAAGTGTAAATGTGGGTCTGTGGCTCACACTCACCGAATGTGATACTGTGTGAGTGCCCGCTACGCTTTTAATTATTCAATTTTGTTCCTATTGTAGCCATTGGAATTTATAGAATTTAATTCATTTAATAGTTTATTACAAACAATGTCTAGACTTAGTTAGCTACATTTCATAATAAAAAAAATTGAATTTCAACTATTTTATCACTATTATTTTTATTTTATGAATGCCGAATCGAGTAATTTCATGCTTTAATCACTTCAAACTCTTGAGTTTTATGTTTCAATGCAATTAGTTGCATCAATATATCGAATTAAATGCATACTATTATATGAAATTGAATTAATTATCAAGTATAAATAAATTATCATTCAATGTAATAAAAACTATAATTTCGTTCAATGAATGACTTGCACTTTTTTTAATTCAAACCATGAATCCATTTAGTTAAAAGGCCTCCATCTTTCCAGGCATGAAAAGTTAAAGATGCTTAATTTAAAATTGTGCCCTAATACTTAACTAAAAGCCCATATAGCCATGATAATAAATAAAACAAAAAGCGAAAGAAAAAAGAAATTTGAGTTTTTGGTGGGTTTGTAGCAAACATTATTTGTACATAACCTTTTACTTAGAAGTCATAGATGGATTTCTTGAAAGTGCATATATTGTACACATGTGTATATTTATTTATAGATAAATATAATTCCATCACACTGTACTTATATTTTGGTTGATTTAGATAACTATTAAGTATTTTAAATCAAACAATTTTGTATTTAGATGCAATAATTAAATGAGTTTTAAAATAAATTTTTATTTAAAACTATTTTGGATAACTTGTTAAAAAAAGTTATGCCTGGCTTCTTTTTTCGAACTTCTTTGAAAAGCACGTCCAAACACAATTATTTTTAACTAAAGTGTTTTTTTGGCAAAAAGAAATGTACTTCTCTTCTAAAAGGGGCCCATCAAAACAAAACAGGCTTGTATGTATAATTTGAATTTGTTGATACAATTCGAATATGAAATGTGGGATCCCGAAAAAGATGCATTTAATGCAATAAATATTCTTCATACTAGTTATTTATGCATATTGAAGGTTATGACCTAACGGCTGGTACAGGTGTGACATTCGTATGGTGGATTGTCCTTAAATCTATCGATATCCATTGCTTCCCAAACAATCTTCGTGAGCAAGAATGACAATTGGCAACATGGGCAAAGCCATATGCTAAGTTGTGGGGTTTAATGATCCCACTGAAAAATAAAAAATTCCACTTTGGCCTTATATTAGGTATTCAAAAAATATAAAAATTTAAAATTTTGTTGTTATTGGACCTCACTAAAAAATATAAAAATCTTTATGTAATGGGTCCAAATATCAAATTCATTATTATCTATTATATATATATATAGGTTGTTTTTGGTAGCCGTATAAAATTATGGGTGATAGCGAAACTATTGGATACATACGCCATAAATCTATTATCAATTTATAGCATTAATCTATTTGGTAGCAAGTATTGTTTCATAAGATATCATTTAAATGATACTTGGTAGTATTCTTTTTTTTCATGTGGATTCGAAGTAAATTATGAAAAATCCTTTAAAGTAAGCCACATCATACATATTTACGGGTAGTACATTAAATTATAATTCTTATCAACTCAATCCAAATTAAATAGATTACACATCTCATTCCCATGGTCAAATGTGTTAACCCAAAATTGATGGATAAGAAATCAGGTATACGCTTTATAAAGAGTCGGAAAAAGTTCTACCAAGTATAATTATGGGTGAGATGCATATATAATCCCACCCATAAACCCCTACCAAACACAACTAAAGTAGTAGGTATAAATATTTGTGGTAGTATTTGGTAGCCCGATGGGATTAAACCTGATACCTATTCCATTGGATTATTTTGAAAATACAAGGTATCCATCTAGGCTTTTTTGGTTGTTTGGTAGATGGTTTGTTTAGGTTGATATCCACTAAATCCGACTCAAACTTGTTTGGTGGCGTTTTTATAACTATGTGGATATGATTTCAAATTACCAAATGCTGCTAAATATTTTGATTAGTTACATATTTGCCCTCTTTGAACTCCCACGAGTAAAAGAGCTTATTGGTTACATTTTATATTGTCATCATCGATACTCAAGCTTCAAAGGTTTTCTTAAATAAGGTTTTCTTGTTGTTGGTTAGTTGTTTTTTTTTATTTATTTATTATTAAATAAGTCGTTAAAAGTGTTTGAATTTGAAATTTATTTATTATTGTTGGTATGAATTTAAATTATTATTAAAAGTTTACAAAATTTGTTTTATAATTAAAAGTGTACGAATTTGAAATTGTTAAATAATTTTATCTTCTTTTCTATTTATTGAAATATTTGTTGTTGTTAGTTGTTTGAAATCTTTTGTTGTTCGAAAAAAAAAATGTATTAACAAGTTATTTTGAAGTGCAATCCAGCCAACCCCAATTCGTTGGATACTGCATCCCACCTCCCCCATGGGATTTGTAATAAAAAAAAATACTTGATAATGTACCGGGTTGAAGCCTAATATTGGGCCACCAAAAATTCTATCAAGCATGTTAATATGAAGGATATGTAGTGTATCAAATCCAACACCCCCCGCCAAACACAATATATATATATGTAATTTTTTTTGATGGTATATATATATAGTAGGTATATATATCTACTATATATATATATATATTTGTAGTTGAGTAAACATAGAAATATAAAAAGAAATCCGCCACTTCCTTTTAGTTTTCTACGTATTTTTTCCATACAACTTCTACATAAACACTAGAGTGAAGAAAAAGAAAGGAAGAAAGTTACAAACTGTCACAAAAATATAGGATTTTTGCACAAAAAAGAAAGAACTCTTCGATTTTTTAAGACGAAACAAGGTAGTACATTTTTAAATAGATTTTTTTATTTATGATCATTTTTGTTTTTAAATTTGCTTTAAGTAAACTTATAGTTATATTTTTTTTTTTTGGTAAGTTTAATATCATATTTTTAATTAAGTATGAACACCACTACATAATTTTCCTAACTCTGCCACTGATTGGTAATGGGTATTTTCCTCCACAAACTTCTCCTTGGAGGAATATTCTCAAGGAGGGTGAACATTCAGTTGGAGCATTGGTGGCCTCTCAAGGAGAGACTATTCAAGGAAGCTCCTTGAATAGAATCGGTCTCCCGAGAGATTCACAGTGATAGCCCTTGAGGGAGTGCTTCGAGGGCATCAAGTCAAACTATGCTTCTCATGAATTTATGCTTGGTGTCAATGATGCCACATGACAACTGTTGGTGGTGCCACATGGCACCTGGCATTGAATATTTATGCTATATTATTATTGAAAATTGATTTTTGTAAAGTTGGTGGGTAACCAACTTTGGCCAATAATTTAAATGGGTTCAATTTATTATTTGTAAAGAGAAATTAGATTTTTGTATTTTATGTCGCAAGTAAATCAAAAAAAATATTTATTTATTCAAAATTATTTTTGGATAAATGAGAAATTAAATACATAAATGAATTAGTCAAACCAGTTAAACTAGCCTTAATAGTTGAAATGGTATGTAAGGAGCTTGAGACTATGATCGAGACATATTGGTAGAGCGGTAAAGGAGAAAGGAAGGTTCATTAGGTTTCATGGAATTCCATTTGTCGCAGTAAAAAGGCAGGGTGGTATGGGCTTCTGGGACTTAAAAACTTTCAATTTACCATTCCTAGCAAAGCAATTATGGCTACCTATTATGAAACCTGATAGTTTGGTTAGTCGTGTATTTTGAAACAAATATTTCCCATATGGTGATTTTTTCAAGGATAAACTTGGCTACCGCTCGTCGTTCATTTGGCGTAGCTTACTAGAGACTAAAGAGCTGTTGCGAGCCAGGTGTGGATGGTGTGTGGGGAATGGTGATACAATTAGAGTGTCGAAGGACTAGTGATTGGTGAGATCTTTCACTTTCAAGCCGATTACACCACAAAACCCGAAGAGAGAGATTAAACATGTTCGTGATTTGATTGATCCGGCTACAAAAAAGTGGCATAGGGAGATTATTAGGTCGACATTTGGGCCACATGATGCTAATAAAGTTTTAAGAATCATGTTAGATATAGCCTATAGAAGATCATCTGGGTAGGATTATATGGCAGTCATTTCACTAATGGTGGGTACCAAGTCAAGAGCGCTTATTATCTGGTTCGCTCACTTGGGCAGCTTAGCTCCTCCACGACAGTGAACATGGGCGGTGAGGTGCGGTGTAAAATTTGGAAACTTGAAGTCCCCCCAAAAGTTGGAGTATTCGTGTGGTGCACATGTAGGGGTGCCTTGCCCACTTCCTCCAACTTTAAATGTTGGCATATCTCAATTGATGGCTCCTGCCCATTTTGTGGCGCAACCGTCGAAGATGTGCAACATGCACTCTTAAGATGTATATATGCGTGGCAAGTATGGTCCTTATCTAACTTGTCGTGCCATGTTGTGGCGAGGTGGGGCGTTGTCGCGGCAGACTAGTTCAATAGGGCATGGGAGAGGTTGTTGAGCAATGAGGTGGCTCATATGGTCACGATTGCATGGATGCTGTGGTGGAATAGAAATTATGCACTGAATTGATAATTGCAACCTGGAGCCAAGTATGTTAGTTTATGGGATAAACTATTATTTTAACTGCTATTTGATGAGCAGAAACTTAGCATGCCACAACACGCAACGAACAAATCTAAATTCTTGGACTCCGCTGCCACAAGGTAAGCTGAAAATTAACATCAACGATTCGATATTCTCTAGAGACAATGCGTTGGTTGTTGGTGTAGTAGCTAGGGATAGTGGAAGAACTTGTATGCATTGGAGGACGGGAATGATGGAAGGAGCTACGGATTCAGAATTGGTTGAATAATTAGCAACAAGTGTGGCTTGTTCGATTAGCTGTAAGAAACAGATGGTTGGATTTTTACTTGGAAGGTGATAGTATGAACACCATCTTTAAACTTCAGTTGAAGGAATAGGACTTATCTACTCAGGGTAACTTAGTGGCTAACATCAAAAACCTATTGAAACTTTGTGGGCGTGTCAATTTTTCTCACGTCGGATGCCTATGCAATAGAGTGGCTCACTCTCTTGCTAGAAATGCAAATGTCTCTCTTGAAGGGTTTGCTAATATTCCTTCTTATGCTCATTGTTTTGTATTTGATGGAGCTTCTTGTTTGAGCTAATAATATTTGCTTGAGTTTCCCCTCAAAAAAAAGCAAAAAAAAAAAAAAAAGTGGTATGTAAATGGGAATGTGAAAGCTACCATCCAATATTGAAAATTGTAAAGATAAAAATGTCCTTTTTTTGTGACAAAAATGTCTAATATTTATAGTTTAAGTTGCACATAAGGGGTTAGATCTCTTTAGGGGTACCCAAATTTTTGGAGGGGGAGGACGTACATGTTAGTAGATATGACCTAAGTTCACATGTGCACTCACTGTTTCTGGCTCAACACAACGAGGTGAGGCATGTAGAAAGGTTGGGCTTGGGCTAATGTATTTTTTTGGACGAAGTCCAAATTAAAATTTGGATCAAACCATGCCAAAAATCTAGATCGATTGATGAATTAATGTGTCTAAACCGAGATAGAGCCCAATTGTTGCGCAACTTAGTGTGACCCAAGTCATTTCCAAAGCATTTTATCCAAAAGAATTTAGTTTCTTCTGCATTTTCATTTTCACTTTTGAGAGTTCTGAACACTTTTGAGAGCTTTGTTTCTCGAGACTTGTAGTCAGTGACGGATATTCACTAAAATTTTTGAGGGCGCCAATGTAATTAATTGTAGAATTTTTTTCTTCTCAAAAAAATTATACCATGTGTACTATAAGAATTCTAAAAAATGTCGAATAATTGTGGCACCTTCAATTATTTGACTAAACATCAAAATAATTAGTAAATTTTCCAATAAATATAGTAATTAAATAATTCTCAATATAATTTGTTACAATTTTAAAGATCATTGAACAATAATAAAAATATATAAAAATCTAAGGAAAACTACAATTAAAAAAATACCAATTCACAAGTATATAATTGAAAAAATACATGTACAAAGTAAAACCCTAAAAGTATTTTGCAAGTAAAAAATAAATATACAAAAGTAACTAGAATATAGGGTAAATAAAATACCAGTTGCTTCAAAAAACAAAAGTAGCAATTGCTTCTTCTTGACTATGGCATGTGGGTGTGAGAGAGAGAGAGAGCCAGTTATAGATGTCGTAGCAAATGTGTTTGAGATGAACTTTTTTTTTTTAGAGTAAAAGAAGCAATATTATTGCTCAAAAATCAGCCTCAGCCAAAATTAATGAAAGAACATAATCTAGCAAGGCACTACCAGAGGTATACATAACAGTCGAACCTCTCGCCAAAGTATGGGCAACAGAATTACATGTTTTGCAAGCCCAAGAAAATTTGACTCTGCCTAAGTCTAAGCACAAGGAATTAACATCTAACACCATATTCCCAAACTAGCAAAATCAAAAGAGGAGCCCCTTAAAGCTTCAACGACTAGCCTAGAATCTCCCTCGATAAAATAGTCCTACCAAGTCATGTTTTGGGCCAACTGAACAACCTCTCATGTAGCCAATAATTTAGCGATAATTGCATCACCCGATTTATCAATTCATCGAGCTGACCATCCCAAGTGCGTACCTGTGTGATCCCGCACCACCCCACCAACTCCCATCGAGTTGCCATTATCAAATATCGCTCCATCAAAGTTCAATTTAACCAAACTATGTGTCAACGGGAACTATTTTTATACGTTACCATCACCAAGTTCCCAATCATCCAGTGTTTCACTATCACGTGCACCTAAAAATTTCACCCATACAGCGAAAGATGCATTAGCTATGTTTCCAAGATCCCATATCAATCCTTCCATAAGGGGTTGATTTTTGTTTTGCAACAATTTCCAGCCAAACGCTAAGAATCTTGCAAAGTCCGAGGAGGTTGCTTTATCATGAACTTCAGACAGCCATTCCAAGTATCCTCTCTTCCATTTAGGTGCTACCGACCAAGGTAAACTTGAGAGGGGCTAAACCATTCACGAGAATGGGCAAGTTAACAAAAAGTGCTCTTCGTCTTCGCCATCGTGCCCGCTAGTCAAAAAGTAGCGGCACCGATAAAGATTGTTAGCCGAAGATAGTGCTTTCATGCAAAATCTCCACCAGAAAATCTTGATCTTATTTTGCACCTTAGCTCGCCAAATGATACTCCAACATTTTTCCAAGTGAAAGCTTCTAGAATTTGAAGCTTGTGAGTTCAAATGGCTAGCTAAGCTCCAGTTGGTAGGTTGATCGAACTGAGAATTTACCATTGTTGCAAGGATGCCAAATTAATCGGTCTTCATGATATCTACTCCCAAATGGAATGGCCAGTATGCACTCCTAATCAATTGAGGGGAAGAGAGCTCGGATCAAAAGCTATTCTAGTCACCTGACTTCTGGTCAATCAACAAGGAAATTGTGGCCTCTTGAAATTCTGGATCAGGAGCAAAGATCACCTTGTATGAATGGGGCCGTGGAAGCCATGGGTCAGCCCAAATTTTGATATCATTGACGTTCCCAACTTGCCATCGACAACCACTCAGGATCAACCTGTGCCATCTTATATGCGCCTCTCCACTGTAAAAGGGGGACTAGCCCCCAATTTGATATCCAGCATACCTGAAGAACAAAAGTATTTGGCCCGAAAAATCTGTACAAGTAAAGAATTTGGCGTGGTGTGCATCCGCTATAGGTGCTTAGAGGGCATAGCCATATTAAATTCTTGAAACTGTCGAAAACCCATTCCACCTTGAATTTTTGGCCAACATTGAAACTAGTGAATTCGGCGCTTGTCTTTAGCATGCCACCAAAAATATGATACTAAGCTCTCAAGCTCCCTTAACAACGTATCCGGAAATCGAAAAACCCCCATCGCATAATTCAGAATGGCTTAAATAACTGACTATATCAAAACTTGTTTACCAACTGGGGACAGTATCTTCTTGTGCCAACCTTGTATTCTTTTCCAAATACAATCATAAATTGAGCCAAAGACTTCTTTCTTGTGCATCCGAATAACCGCCGATAAGCCCAAATACGTGACATGAGAGGTCTTAATTCAGAAACCCACTGACTCTACTATAGCTTGTCGATCCTATTCATTCACATTCAGACTAAAGAAGGTAGTTGATATAGATCGATTGATATTCTGTCCCGATGCTCGCCCATAAATATCTAAAATGTCCTGGATACACGACACCGCTTCAAGAGTAGCTTGACAAAACACTCGGGTATCATATGCAAAGAAAAGATAGGATATCTAGGGTACCCATCTAGCCTCGACCACCCCACGAAACCTCCCATTTTGGTCTGCATCTTGCAAAAGACAGCTAAATGCCTCAACACACATTAGAAACAAATTGTCCCCAAGACGAAGCTCTCAACTGGGCTACAAGTAACCAAATTGTCGACCTTCAAGCACAAAGGAATAGGAAATAGAACGCACACAACACATAATAATAAAAATCAAATGACTAAATAACCGAACTTATAAAGTATATTCTCCATGAAGCTCCATTCAACTCGGTCATAGGTGTCGCTCATGTCCAGTTTGAGAGCCAAATAGCCTTCTGGGCCATACTTCTTATTTTTCAAATAGTGATTAGTTTCAAAGGCAATGGCAATGTTATCTGTGGTTCACCGATCAGGAACAAATATTGATTGTGTTGGAGATATAATGGAATTTAGAAAAGTCTTAAGCCTGCTTCGCCAAAACCTTAGAAGCAATCTTGTAAACTACATTATAGAGACTAATTGGGCAGAATTGTATGAGAGATACAGGGTGAGCACATTTAGGAATTAGAACAATATTAGTATGATTAAAAACGGATACAAATTAAGATCATTAAAAAAATCTAAGAACACAATTAATAACATATGTGCCAACAAAATTCCAAAAAGATTGAAAAACGACAAGGAACATACCATCTAGGCCCGGGGATTTAAACAGACCCATTTGAAATAGTGTTGCTTTGATCTCCTCGGCAGTAAAAAAGGCAATCAAAGCATCATTCATTTCCTAGCTAACATGCTAGACTATAGTATTCACTAATATATTTAGCTCTTTTTCATTTGGGGTGCTTGATGTAAATAATCTCTCAAAATAATTCATAATCATATCACAAATGTCCTTTTCTGATTCTGCCCAAGTCCCATTGTCTCTTTTCAGCTTGCAGATGGAGTTTGTTCAGAGTTGAGTTGAGGCCTTATCTTTAAATTTTGGTTGTATTGATGGATAATTTTTATATTCTTTTGGATTTTATTAACATGAGTAGCTAAATAATTTGTTTTGGGATTATGACTGAACCCAATATGCAATTTTTATAAGCCTACGAACCCTTAGCCATAATACGCTTACAGCTCAAGGTGATGGTTGAAGCATAACAGAAAGTGGCCCCTTCCTGGTTTTGAATGGATAATCCTTTCATTGTTACCATTGACATCAATAGAGTTTGTTGAAGCGCATCAAAATTATAGGTTTGTGAAAGGTAGCATCCTATCCACCACATATGCATAATCGCTCTCCATCTTTCCATTCAAAACTCTAACTAGTAACAGGTCCCCTCTATTTTTATCTGTTGTGAGCATAAGCCTACGTCCCATTTTAGCAATTTCCTCCTCCATCATTCAACATCACTTTTCGTCTCAAGTGTCAACCAGGAAACTCACAACGCCAATCACCCCTATTGCTGCAAAAGAAAACACAACCACACATTTTAGCAGACTCTCAAAGCTAAAAAAGAAACCTATCCAGCGAAAAGTAAAATAAAGCAAACAAGATGAGATTGAACACCAGACACAATAAGTAAATACTAATTTAATGAGAAAAGAACAAGTTCAAGAGGAGTCAAGAACGCAGTATCCGAAGCACAAGTGGCCCTTGCACAAGCAAAGATGATAACCAAGTCGTTGTTACTTGCTAGAGATTGAAAACCTAAACCCATGACGTAGTTTAAGGAGTACTCTCATACGAGAGAAAAAAGGCTCCCATAAGAGAGAAAAATGTATCGTAATTAATAAGTCCTTGAGCATAAAGGTTTTGTGTTTGAGACGAACTAACTAGATGAAATCTTTCAATTTTCAATTGCAATCAGAATCAATGTCTTACAATTCTATATACAGGTTGGGCTATTAGTAAATGATTAAAGTGCTTGATTTTCTATTGTACTCCATTTGTCCCATAATATTAGTTTTTTTTTGGCTCCATAATACTTGTCATTTTGAGAAATTTAAGAAAATATTTATTAAACCAAGAGAGAGAGAGAGAGAGAGAGAGAGAGAACAGTTTTTCTTCTTTTCAATTTACCCTCATCCTTTTTAACTAAAACTCATTAATTGTCATATTACATTTTTCCCAAAAAGAATAGTATATTTGTCAATTTATTACAAAATTTAGCTAAAAAAGAAAGGTATTAATTACGTTAATTAGTATGTGTGAAAAAACCTTTAAAAACTAATATTTTGGGACAGAAGAAGTAATTGAGCTTTTAATTAAAATTGATCACTAGCATTTCACTTCTTTTAAATAAATAACGAGCTATGGTTATGGACTAAGTTTATAAAATGTAATTGAATTTTTTGACTAATGAACTATTGAAATTGATATTTTATTTATTTATTTATTTATATTTTAGAAGGCCATATTATATTTTATTATATGTTAGATAATTTAAAAAACCGTCCCTTCTGAGATCCGCAAGTGCTTGTAGTGGTTTATCTTAAGAGAGTTTGTTCTATTTTGATAAACATACCTATAATTGAAATCTATACTATTGTAACATGATGTGAATAATTATGTATTCAATTGATGTTGATCTTTTATGTTTCTCGAAAAAAAATTATGAGAGACTAAATTTACAGATCATTTTTAGTTATCTGGCAACATCATGGGGAAAAATAAATACAAACACATATGCTATATTAATTTTTGTCCTAACAAAATCTTATTTTCACTTTTGAGCACCAAAACAATATTAATTTGAGCACCAAAAAAATAACCAAAATCACTTTTGCGTTTTTTTTTCCCTGGTAAATTAAATATTATCATAAATACTTGACTTGAGTAAGCCCAAAAACTCAAGAAAATAGAAACACATCTACTTAATTCAAAGTCAGAAATTCCCTTTCCTGTTGTTGAGTTGTCTTTCACATGTACAAATTATAAAAAAAGAAAGAAAAGAAAGAAAAGAAACAGAGATTACATTATCAAATTTGTGTTATTGCAGAAGAGGCCTCGTACTATCAAAATATTCCACATCGGCCCCATCTTCTTCACCTACATTCCCATCCTCGTCCCCGCACTCGTACACCGATTCAACCACAAGCAACAGCTGATCCTCCAAATACCTCTGCAGCAACCCCACCTCATCTCCGCCGTCCTCACCCCGTCCCCGCCCACCTCCGCCGCCCTCATCCTGTCCCCGCCCAACTCCGCCACCGGAATCCACCTTCCGCCGCCGGCGAAACAAGCAGCATATTTCCACGGCACAAATAAAGGGGCACGTGGCGCAGATCAGAGGGAGGAGAAAAGGGCTGCAGAGGATTAGAAACAAGTACCTCCTCCAACGGCGATCGAGCCACGACGGCAACATCCCGGCGACGGCGGAGAGAGAAATACAGCTCGAACATACGGCGTCGTTCTGGTTCTGCGTTAGGGGTAGCAAGCTTTGATCAGGTTGTTTATGGAGGAGTGTTTTTGGGATGAAGGTACAGCACCACCGCCTGTGCGTGTCCCACATCGGGGTTTTGTTTCTCCACCTTTTTTTCTTTTTTCTTTGTTTTGGGGCTAATGAAAAAGTGAGAATAAGAGTCAAGAGTGATTTAAACGGCTTCTTTACTTTGCCCCTCTGCGTTGTTGGAGTGAATTTTCACTAAATTTTAGTCTGGTTCAGTCTTTGAGTCCAATGGGAATGAGGACTCGGAAATTGGAATTACATGAATTTTTTACCAAAATTGGGCTCATTAGATGCTATTAAGATGGATAGCCTATTCCTGTGGTCGGTTCAGGTATAAAGAAACCAACCTTGCGTACTTGGGCTGCTAAAGCAAGTAAGACCAGGGTGCTAAAGCAAGTGCTGTAATAAATCTAACCGCGCAAGTGTAGCTAAGCTTATGCTCCCTATATAAGTTGCGAGCACCAATATGCGCCCCTATCTCAGAGATCTTATCGGCCGGCAAACCGGAGACGGACAACCACGGTCCCGACCAACATTGGGCAGGTGTACTAATCAATGAACCCTAGAAACCTATTTTCTTTTATGACAAAATCAGCCAAGCTTAAGCGGTCACGACATCTTATTAATATGAACTGAGTTTGATGAACTTTCGTTGACTGAATCCACACTATTGAAAATTTTAATTATTTAATTGAGTATGATAATATAATAATTTTATTTTTTTCATAATTTTTTATATTATTATATTCAAATTCAAATATTTAAAATAATAGTTGAGTACCACTCAACGGAGTAACACGAACAATTCCAAAAATGCAAAAATTGGATGAGGCCAAATCCTTTGCAAGTTAAAGTGTGTCGATTTACTTTCAAAAAAATCCTTTGCAAGTTGGCAAAGGGCTTACAAATGGGAAAATTCTTATCTGGATTTAGTTTGATTGAACTTAACAAAATATGTAAAAAGTGTATTACACTTGCCAAGTGATTGATCACTCCCTCTAATTATCCATTAGTCACAGGACAAATGTAAAATATTGCGATGTAATTACTACTGATTTAATCGAATCGGATCTAGTTATAGTGTAAAAATTAACTGATTACTAGTAAATTTTAAATTAATTTACACCCAATAATAGTTTGAGAAGCTTTATCTCTTTAATTTCAAATTCTAAGAAACTCGATCTTGACTTGAGTTTTCTTTATGGCGTTGAAAAAACTAAAGGGCCGTTGGTTTTTTTTAAATGAAATTCTTTGAAAATGAAAACTTTTTTGAGGATGAAAATGAATTTACTTTAATTTTTTTATGGAAAAAATAACTTTCAGTTATTTGAATGAAAAAATATTTTATATGAAAAATGTATGTTTCTATAAGGATGTTTTGAACATGAAAAAATTTAGTATGCTAAAAATAATAAATATACGTGTATTTGAATAGTTTTGAGATGATTTGCAAGAACTACTTGATGTAGGTTGATATTCGGTGATCATCTGATCGATTAGGTAAAATAGATCGACCTAGTCAAAAGATGTGACGAAGGAAATGCTTGGGAAATCATGCAACAAAATGAGACCAACGTGAGCTAGTCGATAGGGATTTTCGGCTAAGGTCTTTCCATACTTAAGTCAAATTCGAGCGGTTGAGATTATCGAACGAGTATATTAAATGAAGTCTGAGTATTTAAGAATGCTTACCAACCTTCATAAATGTTATGGTATTTGTAACAAAGGGGTCTTAGTCTTTGAGTGCTATGGAAAATTGGAAATGGGTGGTTCACCCAATCTTCCTTATGCCATGGAAATAGTCATAATGAGACCCTAAGGATTTAATGAAGGTATGGCGTGCAGGTGGCACTGATACGACCAACTTAACATCACATTTAATATATTATATGAATTGATGTGACCTTCATTAAATGTAAAATCCCCATGTCAAGCCAACCAATCACTCCATTCGAGGAGGGTGATATTGACCTTTCGAAACAAATGCCAACCAGGACAGATATGCTTGGCATGCAGCCTGCAGGGCAAGATCCTCCTTGGTCGAACGGGTATTCATGGCGCCTATTTGCCTGACCTCAACCAAGAACTCTAGTTTTTGTTATCGGTCGAATAACCGTAGACTTTTATCATGTGGTAGATCGAAAATATATCACGTCACTTTCCTTTTTTGTTTTTGATAATTAACAAGCCTTACTGTTTAATTTTTGTCAAATTTAATTAGTTAAGTATAATACGATAATAGGGTATGCACAAACATAGCTCAAGATAGATGTTTTAATTGAATTTAAAAAAAAAATGAGTAAAGCAAATGTATTTTTGTTTTTCAGATAATAAAAGTTGGAAAAAATTCTCCTTAATAATGTAAGCAAAGGGGGATACAGTGCGATGGGCCATGGACTAAAATACAAAACACACCTAAGATGTTCACTAGATATAAATGTGATTTGGAAAACTTCGGATTCCTTTCTAATTGATGAATTTTTTTTTTTCGGCACAAACTTCTTGTTGGGGAAAATCGCATCCATTTTGGGATCCACATCTCATTATATATATATATATATATTGTTATAGACGACCTCTCTTTCAATATTATTCATTATTTTCTTTAGTTAAAGATTAAAATGGTATTTTCTTTTAAATAAAAAGACGAAGTTTTTCTCAGCTAACAATTTTTAGATAAAATACAAGAACAATATTATGACAATCATTGTGAGTCAAAAATAAAGAACACAAAATCTAGATAATATGTGAACATATATAAGCAAATTAGGAAGATAATCCTAAACTTTATGTTTGGTTCTAGGATTTTAGGAGGGAAAGGAAAAGAAAATAGGAAGGAAAATTAATTTTCAATGTTTGGTTACTAGGGAAAAAGAAAGGAAATGATAAGGAAAGGAAAATAGAAAGAAAATATAACATAAATTGAGAAAAACAACGTAAACATAAAGGCTTTGTTTGGTTCTAAGATTTTAGGAGGAAAGGAAAATGTTAAAGAAAGGAAAAGAAACTACAAGAATTTTAAAATTCTCTATTTTGTTTGGTTGTTAAAGAAAATAATAAGGAAAATGATTTTTTTAGATAATTGTCTTCCATTTTGTTTGGTTATTATTGTAAATTAAAGAAAATATAAAAACACATCCCAAAAAAATCCAAATAATCAATTAATTGCACACAAAAAAAAAGATTTGCATGAAATATATTTAAATAATAAATTAGTTTGAGCAACAAATGAGATGAGAGCTTGAAAAATGAAAGAGTGCTACAAAGAGTAACATAACTTTTCCTTCATTTTCCTCACCTAATTGGAAGGAAAATGTTTTTTCTCAATTTATACTATATTTTCTTTCTATTTTCCTTTCCTTACCATTTCCCTTCTTTTTTCTCTAGTAACCAAATATTGGAAAATACTTTTTCTTCCTATTTTCTTTTCCTTTCTCCCCTAAAATCCTAAAACCAAACACAATGAAAATGTTGACTGCATTATCATATGTATAGGATACAGTCCAAATATAGCATAATTAATATCATAAATTACTGAAAAATTCAATATCGAAAAACTATAAAGCATTATATATATATATATATATATATATTAGTTACATACTTTTCAGAAAATAAAAATTAAATTGCATATTTTTTTATTTTTCATTTAACATATTAATATATCATCGTACATACCTCATAAGACCCTGAAAAGGAGACAAGTAAAATCGTGATAGTGAAAAGGAAAAGGGAAAAAAAAAAAAAACAAAATCAAGAGTCTCATATCAATTCAGAAGTATTGGATAATTTTGCCCAGTTGCGGAAACGATCAAGAGATTTCTATTAATTTTCTGAAATTTTGTGCTTCATTTTTTTTAGTTTTGATTTGTAATGATCATTCCATGACGGTTTTGTTATTCGATATTTTCCAATATATTACTCGAGGACAAATCAATTGATTTGTCGAAAACTAAAATTTTTGTTAGTCTCTAATTGAAAAAGTTAATAAAAGGATTGATAAAAAAAAAATGTATATGCGAAAATCAAAAATAAAAATGAGGTGAAAAACATACATTCATAATTGATGGGAGATGGATATACAACGATTAAAATGAAATAGTCTTCCACTTATACATTTGTTTGAAGATAATAATCCTCGTCCCACCTCCGAATCGTTAGTGGAGATTCAAATAAATCCAACTAGTTTGTGAAACTAATGAATCAATTCTCAGTAATTCAAGTTTAAATTCAAATAATTCAAGCATTCACCAGGCATATAAAATGATCAAACCCATCTCAACTCAATTTATTTGTATTCTTATTTTTTTGTGGAGTCATGTTTGAAATACATATTTTTTGAGGGATACAAGTGCAACCGAAAACACGTGGGCCAAACAGTTCACAGCAATAATCCTTGTAATAGCATAATAATAAACATCATTTGATCTCCAAATTGTCAGTAGAGATACAAATAGATCGAGCTAATTTGCAAACCTAATGAACCGACTTGACAGTAATTCAAGTTCAAGTCCAAAGAATTCAAGTTTCACCAAGCATACAAATCGATCAAACTCATCTCGACTCAATTTATTCACATCCAAATATTTCGCAAAGTTATCTTTAAAATAAATATTTATTGAAGGGCACAATTACAATACAGAAAACATGGATCAAACAACTCATCACCGCAATAGTCTTTGTAACTTTATAGTAATAATTCTCATTTCATGTTGAAATTGTTAGTAGAGATGCAAATAAATCGAGCTACTTTGCGAACCTAACAAATCAGCTCTGGTAATGCTTCGAGTCCAAAAAATTCAAGCTTCACCAAACGCAATGGACTCGATTTGTTTGCATACGTATTTATCGCACAACTGCAACCCAAAACACGTGCATACAGTAACAGGGGCAGTCTTTGTAACAGTATAGTAAGCTTGGCCGCCAAAAGGTCAAAAACTGTGTAGCAGTCCCCCCAAAAAGTATCTGTAATCCCAATTCTTGTGGCGTAGAGAGAACCAACCATGGCGACCTCTACAGCCGCCATTTCAGATGCCGAAGCTCAAGCTCCTCTGCTAAACGACACAGTCCAGGGATCCGTTGACTTCAAAGGCCGCCCCGTTTCCCGATCCAAATCCGGCGGCTGGAAATCCGCTTCTTTCATCATAGGTAATTTCATTTCTATGCTGATTACTCAGTTCACGAATTTCTTACACTTGTTTTCTGTTATCTTAAATTTTTCATTTTTTTTTTGATGATTTTTGTGCTTGATTTAGGTGTTGAGGTGGCGGAGAGATTTGCTTATTACGGGATAAGTTCGAATTTGATAAGTTATTTGACGGGGCCATTGGGACAGTCCACCGCCACGGCGGCGGAGAATGTGAATGCGTGGTCTGGGACGGCGTCGCTTATGCCTTTGTTGGGTGCATTTTTGGCGGACTCGTTTTTGGGTCGATACCGAATGATTACTGTCGCTTCTGTTCTGTATATTTTGGTATGTCGTAGATTCTAATTGAAGATAATAGTACTAATATTCATGGAATTTTAGTTTATTGCATTGGTCAAGTGTTTGAATATAACTGGGAAGTACATATTTTGCTGCAGTTTCTGAAGTTTTGTGTGGGTTTTTGGAGACCTTCTAGGTTCAGATAGAGTGATTCAGTTTTAAGAAGAAAAACTATTTGTGGAACTTAAAGTCCTATATATATGCATACAAGAAAATGAACACGATTTCGTGGAAAATTCTTACATGCTTCACATAAATGATCCTTTTGACTTACTTATCTTGAACAAGAATTTTGTTTGAGAAAATAAGCTAATTGTTTCTTTCCAAATTTTGAGTGATTATAGGGACTTGGACTCTTGTCCCTATCGGCTGTGATTTATTCTTCGGGCTGCCAAAATGTGGAAAACAGCACGTCGTGTTCTCCGCCTCGGTTTCAGATGATTCTATTTTTCTTCTCTTTGTATGTAGTAGCATTAGCACAAGGAGGGCATAAACCTTGTGTCCAAGCTTTTGGAGCAGATCAGTTTGATGAGCAAGATCCAGAAGAGTGTAAAGCCAAGAGCTCATTCTTTAATTGGTGGTACTTTACGTTCTGCGCTGGTGTTTTGGTGGCTCTATCTGTTCTGAACTACATCCAAGATAACTTGAGTTGGGGCCTTGGCTTTGGTATCCCCTGCATAGTCATGTGCCTTGCCCTCATTGTGTTTTTGCTTGGGAGTTTTACGTATAGATTCCGTGTACATAGTGACGAGAGGAACCCTTTTCGGAGAATTGGTCAAGTATTTCTCAGAGCAGCTAGAAATTGGCAGACTACCGATTCTGCTGTATCCCGTGAAGTAGAAGATCAGGGAGTTATGCCTTATGAAGGATTCCAACAATATAAGTAAGTCAATTATGGCTCTTTGAACGTCAAGATCCAAGAGGATATATGCATGTTGGTCTCACTTATCTGAGTAGTTCTTAAAGATCTGTGTTAAATGAAATCCATTAACTTTTCTGATTAATAGGGTTGTTGATATGTGAACAAAACAAACTTGGATGAGAAGTGGCAACTCTTGTATTCTTGTTCTAAAATGGAATTACCTTCCAAAAGAAACAGAGTAATTTTGAAGTAATCATGTAGAAGATAGGTTTTTCCATCTACTTCTGTATGAATTATAGTTTCTTTTCTGATATTTGATTGTAGTCTCGCATTAATTACCTTTCATCTTTGCAAAGCTAAGAGAACAGAAAGAAGCTTGATGAATGTATATGCTTCGTATTTATTGTTACTAGAGATTAACTTCAGTGTTTTTGTGTTGATGATAGGTTTCTTAACAAAGCATTACTTGCTCCTAATGGTTCGAAACAAGATGGGAAAGTTTGTAGCATTAGTGAAATAGAAGAGGCGAAGGCAGTTCTTAGGCTTGTCCCAATATGGGCAACATGTTTGGTTTATGCAATAGTGTTTTCTCAGTCATCCACTTTATTTACCAAGCAAGGAGTCACAATGGACCGTTACATCACTCCAAGCTTTCAAATACCAGCTGCTTCACTTCAATCTGTTATCAGCTTATCCATTGTCATCTTTATTCCTATCTATGACCGTATTTTAGTTCCAATCGCCAGAGCCCTATCTGGGAAACCATCTGGTTTATCAATGCTTCAGCGAATTGGTACTGGGATATTTTTCTCTTTTCTTTCCATGGTGGTTGCTGCTTTAGTTGAGAGGAAGCGCCTTGAAACAGCCGTTGAATACGGGCTCGTCGACAAGCCGAAGGCCACAGTGCCCATGAGCGTGTGGTGGCTGACGCCTCAATACTTGCTCTTTGGAGTTTCTGATGTATTCGCCATGGTTGGTCTACAAGAATTTTTCTATGATCAGGTTCCTGTTGAACTGAAAAGTATCGGTCTTGCTCTATACCTCAGCATATTTGGCATAGGGAGTTTCATAAGCAGTTTTCTCATCTCTGTCATTGAGAAAACCACAAGGTGGCAGGGTCTTGACAGTTGGTTCTCAGACAACTTGAATCGGGCACATCTGGATTACTTCTATTGGCTACTGGCTGGGCTTAGTGCAGCTGCATTCATTGCCTACCTATACTTCGCGAAGTCTTATATTTATAACAAAAAAGGCAACATCTGATGCTGTTGCAGGTAATAGAAGTAAACTTCCATGAGGTACAAGGTAATACAATGTTGGCATAGTGCTTGTGTTGATATGGTAGCAATGCCAAGTTTTAGTCCAGTGGTGAAGTTTGAGGTCCCAAGATTTTGATAAATTGAATTCAGGTCCTGGTAGTGGTGTGGGTATTGATCTACTTCAATATTAGTCGTTAGTTAATAGTTGATTGTTGTAAATGAGTGGTTCAATAGTTGTGACTCATAGTTTGTTGTTATATTAACTATCCAAATATAATGATGTTATTAATCACTTAGAAAAGGCGAAAAAAGACAAAAGGGAAAGAGGCTCGCAATGGTTGGTTGGTTAGAGCTATTGTATGCCCAGGCATTGCTCACCTGTGGCTTCATGGAATTTGGAAGGAGCTTGCCCTTGAAATTGTTTGGGAAGTGCTTGACAAAGTCCACTCTTAAGCACTAGCCACCAGGAAGTGCCTCCACATGTAAAGGCGCAAACAAATTGAGTCAAGTCAAACATAGTAATGTTCAAACTTGATTGAAGTTTTTATGGAATTTTGAAATTTTGCTAGAGCTTGATTTGATTATTTATTGAGTCAGTTCAAACATGTTTTAATTGAGTCGAATTCAAATAATTTGATATTTTTACATATAGTTGCCATCTTTTAATAAATCGAGTTGAGGTCTAGACGAGGTTCAAATTTTATTGAAGAAAAAAATATGTTTAAAATTAATTTGTTATGCTTAATGAATTGAGCTCAAGCAAGCTTTTAATAATCAATATCGAGTCGAGCAACGAATTCCTAGATTTATTTTCAGCCCCAGCCACATGAGTAAGTGTTAACGCTTTTGGCATGGTTTAAAGAATCGGACGAGGACAGAAAAATATTAGGAAAAAGAATACATAATTTTACGCTTCATTAGCTTTCTCAATTACGAGAGAGAGAGAGAGAGAGAGAGAGAGAGAGAGTTTTAACTTATCTTTTCGTGAAAAAAATGAGTTTTTCTTAATTGATTATATTTATTTCTCTTTTTCTTTCTTTTTTAGTATTTTCTCCAACAAGAGGAAATTAGACTTACTTTTTGTTTTTCTTTTTCCATATTTAATCTTTTTAAGAGTGAGTTTCGAGGAAGTGGGATTGACTATTCAATTTTATATGAAAAGAGTACTTTTGAGATATTTGAAGAAAAAGAAAGCCCATCAGGCCCATAAACATCATATGCAATTTGACTAATCAACATAAAGTATATATATTTTTTTCACCAAAAAAAAAATAATAAATTATACATATTTTTGTTCCTATTACCAAAAATTAGTCAAATTGAAATCCTTATCCAAAAGAAACTTAATCACTTGTTTTTTTTTTAAACCAAATGGGAGGTTTATGATGCATTCAGAAGACAAAAAGATATAAAACATTTTAAAAATGTAGTAGGTTGTAGGTCATTCTAAAAATGTATTGCTCATATTCATTGATAACATAATCTATGAATGACTTGATTTAACATGAAATCTTTCAATCTATTTGTTACTCAAATTATTGTTTATCTTTATGTAAATTTAATTTAGAATTGCATTATACATCTCTTTTTTTTGAATTTAAGTCTATTTTAACTCCGATGCTTCCACTGCTGAAAATTTTCCTATCGAGACGTGACAAAATATTATTATAAATAGATGTCGTAACCCTTTCAACTTTGAGACACTGGTCGAAAGTATCGCGAAAGCCCCAATTAGCTTATTTTAACAATCAATTGTGTCACAAAAGTGCATTGCACTCTAAACCTAGTGTACTTTATTATAAAACACTTTCTATGAAACACAACAATTATGCATGTGTTAAAACTAACTCCTTTTGTTAAGCAGTGCGTTGTCCTTTTTAACTAATTATATGTGCCTCTTCTATTATCATTTTTAACTTATTTGAATATATAAATAATTATTACGATATTGTTGTTTCGACCACAATTTACGATATAATTTGATCCAATAACGCTCAACCCAAGTTTTCGGATCAACAAGCGATACTTAATTAAAACATTGCTTTGTAGTGCTTCAAATATGTTAAGTACAATTTAGGATGCGTGTTGTGCCGCTTAAACTCAACTCACAAATTAAGCAATTTTATTATTTAATTTGAAGTTGGAACGCAATTAATCCTAGTACTCCAAAGTCCAAACAAGCAAGTTTCTATTCAATTAACAAAGA
>JAOWBU010000150.1:0-50000 GCA_026212405.1 Petrea volubilis | reverse complement strand
CTTTATTAATTATAAAAATAATTTTTTATTTTAAGTTTAGGAAATAATTTGTAGCTTAAGTAAATTGAGATAAAAATTAAGTTAGAAAATTATAACAATAATACTTAAAATTCGAACACAAAAAACTATTCTAGTTTCTTTAACTAAATAAATTTATTAAGTCTAAATTTTAAGTAAGTTTGACGGTTTAAAATAAAAATGGATAATTAAGTATTATATAATCTAAAAATATTTTTATTAAAATTTATGATTGAATAAATGTAAGAATTTCAAAGGAAAATGAACATGCATATGCGTTTGTTTTAGGATAAGAAAATGAAAATATAATTGTTTATGTTTATTTAAAAAAGCCTGATTAAGGAGTCAATAACTTAATTTTAGTTAAAACACAATTTAAGATCAAATTTAAATTAGGCCAAATTTCATAACACCCCCCCCCCCAGCCCCGCCCCCCCGGGTTATTGAAAAGTAGCAAAACACCCTATGTGATCAGAAAATAGTCTAAAAATCTCCTATGTTACGAAAAATTCAGCTCATTTGCCCTCTTCATCAATGTAGATTTAATGTCGTTAGTTTTTATTAAAGTACTCATTATGCCCTTTTATTAATGACCGTTAGATCATATTTTAGAAAATGAACGATCGTGAACGTTCAATATAAAAATAAAATATAAAATGCAAATTATGAATGAAAATATGTTATATACATATATATATAGATATATATTCACACACCTCTGTCTCTCCTTCCTCCACATCTCACTTTCTATCTCATGTCTCTCTCTCTCAAAGTACAGGTCCACACTTCTCTCCCCCCAATATCTTTCTCTCACACAGAGTAGGGCATCCCTCCTGCTGCCTCTTTCCACCCCTGGTTCTCAAATACCACAACGGTGCACTCCTCAAAGGCATCGTCACCATTAATCTCATATGGTATGGCAAGTTCACCCCTATCCAACCCTCCACAATCGTCGATTTCCTCTAGTCCCTCAGTTCCCCAAGTTTAGCAGCCCTCCTGGTGGAAGACGACGGAGAAGTACAAAGGCGGCGACGCCTCCACTCTTTCCTTGGGAAACAGTTCTTCGACAAGAACTACTCCCTTGGAAAATCTCTAAAAAATCCCTAGATCATCTACCTGGCCGTGAAAGAGGGCCATGGGATTTGTAAGTGGGTTGAGATTTTGGGGTCCTTGGTTGGTGTCAATGGTGGTAGGTGAAGAATGAATAAGAAAGGAGAAAAATGTGGGGAAAAAATGGAAAATTTGATTTTTTTTTTATAAATTTAAAAAAATATGAAAAGGAAATTTTATCTCTTTTTTTATGGTTTAGTTAATATTATAACATGAAGTCAAATTTAAATTAAAAGATAATAAGTATATGGATATTTTATATTGACCACTTGATGCGGGTCAGATTCGAAGCTGATCGACACCGGTCAGTTCCTCAGGTCGAGTGTATGAGTGATCATATTCGAATGGGAAGTTGGTCCTGCAACAAGGGGAATGACAACGTGAGCTAGCCGAGATGGCTCTCGACTAAGACCCTCCAATGCTTAAGTTAGTGGATCGGTTTTAGGAAATTTGAACAGAGTAAGGGTACCGATGTAATTAATACGTGTCTCTTACCATAAATACGGGGCTATTTATACTATGTCCAGGTAGATCACGCTTCTGTAGGCCCACCAGGCCAGATGGGTAGTTGAGGGCTGATGTGGGCGACACATGATCCTAGTGGTAGGGTCCATAGGTGGTAGCTGGAGCTCCATTAATGAGGTATGGGGGTTTGGTGGCTTTCCCATACCCAATCTGATGGAACATTTAATGAAAACAAAGATTCGTTGGACCCGATATGGTCCCCGGTTGATGAAAAGGACCAACCTGCAAGGCCGAGGAGCGGAGTTAGAGACTAGAGGGGCAGCGATCCGTCGGGTTCGATGACAAGAGGGTTAGTGGGACTGATCGGTGTCCATTGGCCTGTCGAAAAGGGGGTAGATTGATCAATGGTGGAAGGAGCTCGCCATGAGAAAGGTGATCTAGAAGTCCGGTCAGAATTAAGCCACGTCATTAGCCCCTCACTCACTGGGTCGGATGTAAAACCGACCAAGGAGGTGAGTTCGATCGGGTTGTCACCGCTGGAAATTTGAAAAGTCACGGCTGTAATAATTACGCCGGTTGATATTCCTGAGGGTGGCTTTTACCCGCCTATAAATAAGGACGGTAGACCAGGCGTTGACTTCACCATTTCACGAGAATTTTTGCACTGAGTCGATCGATGGTCTTCCTTGCCGTTCAAAACTCTCCCTTTTGTAGGCCGATCCGACTTTCTACTAGGTAACTCCTCTTACTCAAAGCCTCGTTTTTCATTTATTTCCCCCATGGCTAGTCATAGGTTAATTAGAGAGGTCGGATTAGATAACTCTTCGGAGGATAGCTCCGAGGGGAGTAGTGCAAGCAGCAGCTCGACTTCCTCAGACGAGCACCCAACCGGGTTTAGGGCCGAGGGGGAGGTCGAGCTGCACACGATCGATGGGGTGGATGAAGCCGATGAGGAAGTCAGGGTTCTACGTTTGTATCGTACTGAATAGGAGCACGATGACATTTCGTCGACGATGACTCCGACCGAGGTCTCGAATGCCGTGACCAAATTCCACATCCTCTCCTCTTTCCAAGCCTATGCACTGCCCGTCGGTTCGCGGATGGGAAGCCCGCCCCTTAACACGATCGCCATCCAGTTGGAGGCATTGTGGAATGGGTTTAGGTTCCCTGTCTTGCTCGATGCGGCCGCGATTTACAACTTTTTGAACATTCCTCCCGCTCAACTCTCTCCGAACTCCCATTGCATTATTTATAACTTTATAATTATGATGAGGGCCTTAGGCCAAGCCCATCGATAGAAAATTTTACAGCCCTTTTCAAAGTGAAAAACTCCATTCGGTCGGGTCCGAGCGACCGAGGCAACTTTTTTTGCATTATGGTCCGGTTTGGGTCGAGAATCATACACACCCGCCAGTCTTCGTATGGGGAAAGGTGGAAGGCGAAGTTTTTCTTTGTTCGCCACGCCTTAGGTTTCCCCATTCCAAATACTTAGAACGATAAGATTGAGAATATCAAGTTCGACGGGATGGGGAACCGAGTTGGGAGGATCCCTTCTTTCGGAGCCGCCAACTTGATCGGAGTTTGATGTAGAGCGGCCACCTACTGTAGGAGGAATTTTTAAACTGCACGGGCATCTCCCCAATAGAAGCGCCACGTGGGGTTGTTCTTGGTATGTACTTTTTGAATGAATTTTTCGATCGGTTTGTGTGCGTATACCTACATATATGATCTGATGATCGGTTTGTATTGCAGACAACAAAGTGCTCATAGATGCCCACAAAGCGATGCTTACCCGACTTGCCGCCACACAAAAGAAGAAGATCGAGAAGGCTGCAGCTCGGTCCTCAAGCCAAAGGGGCTCGTCATCCAGTGGCGGAAGGGCCCCAACGAGTAGCTGAGGAGCACGATCAGCGATCGATCAGTGCATGTCGACCGGTGCCCTTAGCGCCACCCCACCAAGGGTGAGCTCGGTGGCGAGGCTGGATTCTGATCCGGACCTCAAGGTGATCGACGAGCGGTCGGGAACTGCCGTATCCGTTCGAATGGAATCAACCCTAACCCGGCTGCTCGAGACCGGTGTAGTGATAAGGAAATGGGGTGCCCCCGCCGCTGGCACGAAGAGGAAAAGAGGCCTCGATCACACCGACAAGGGGAAGGGGAAGCAACTCGCGGGTTGGGACGACCTCTCCGAATTCTCTGACTCCGATGAGGAGGAGAGGATCCTAGATTTTGACCGTCCCTCAAAACGGGCACTCCCCCGAGCGAAGGAGAAAAGGATCAGCACCTTCAGGGGTCGGGACCAGACCTACATCTCGTACCTATCTCGAGGGTGCCAATTCAAGAAGGACCACCAGTACCTCCTTGACCAGAGCCTCTACCAGATCCGCCACTAGTTCAAGAGGAGAGTCATAGGGGTTAAAGCATCTTCCCGATCGAATTTATTATTATTTTTATTATTATTATTTTTATGCGTTTCTAACCATTTTCTTTCGATCGGCAGATGGCGTCCCAAGCATTCTTCCATGTACACCGACGGGCAGAGGTGTACAAAGAGGGCAAGGATCGATACAAGAGGATGTACTAACTGGCGGCCAAGAACGAGCCCGGATAGCTCAAGAGCAAGGTTGAGGACCTCAAGCCAATGCTTGCGGTGGCCCAGTCAGAGTGCGAGCTGATCGAGAGGAAACTTGAGGCCTAAATGAAGCTCAATGAGGCCCTCGAAAAATTCATTGAGCAAAAAGTCACTGAAGTCAGCAAAGCCGAGCGGGCTCGCAACCTGGCACGCAAGGAGGAGAAGGCCTCCTACGACTCTGGGTATAACAAGGGCCACGAAGTTGGCGTTCGAGAGGAGCTGCAGAATTGGCCGATCAGGAACAAGCCTTTTCGAGGGTGGCCGTCAAGCGGTTCCTCAAGAGCGGCGTCTTTGATGTCGTGTGCTCTGTGAAGTCCTTCCCCCGCATCAGTGAGGCATTCAATCTGGCTATTCGACAGATCTAACATTTAGGCGGCCTTCCAAAAGGACATTGGACTCGATCGAGAAGAGTCCTATCAGCCAACCGATGCGGCTTATGGAGGAGCCGGTCCTTCCGTTTCGCTCTTCGCGAGCGATGAGTTCGGGTATGCTGCCAAGCTTATCTAAACGTAAGCGCTCAAGGACATCAAGTGGCAGCTCAATGAGGACGAGGAAGGCCAGGGAGGCGAGAGCCTGGTGGAAGTCTAAGGCCCCGATCGAGATGATCAGGCAGGTGCCGAGGAAGTGGTCGAAGACCCTGGTGACCGAGAGGATGAAGTCAATATAATAGATTAGCCCGCCTCCCCCCCCCCCCATTTGTAATTGATCTGCCATCTTATAATAAAAAATTTATTTATTTTAACATCTCTCTGTTCGACTCATTTACACTTCCCCGTTCGATTTTGCCTTGTGTCTAATTACAACAATTCTTTTAGTTTAAAAATTGCATGGGCGCGCTCGATAACAATTGCCTATCGAAGCAAATTGTCCGATCGAAACTTACTAATGAAAAGGGGTTCAAAAAAAGAAAAGCATGGAGTTTGGTTAACAATTTAAGAGATCGAACAAGAACTTAATGAAAAATTCGAATGGCGACTTTATTGAAAGATTCGAACAGGGACTTTAATGAAAGATTGGAACGATTACAGTAGGGGCACGACGCGACCTATAGGGTCGATCGCTTAAACAAAGAACTTTTTCAAGTTTCCTGCTCCCCATGGACGGGGAAGTTCTTGACCGGTCATATTTTCTAATCGGTAGGCATTGTTCTTCGAGACCTTCGTTATTTTGTACGATCCTTCCCAATTTAGGTCGAGTTTGCCTACGTTGCGTGAGACTTCGACCTTCTTGCAAACAAGATCGCCCACCTAAAAATTTCGAGGGACCAGCCCCTTATTGTACGCCTTGGCGACGGTTGCCTTGTAATTCTGCATCTTAACCTAAGCATGATCATGCGGCTCTTGTATGACCTCGAGTTCGTGCTTGCGCATGGAACTATTTAGGTCGGGGTCGAAATGAGCAACTCGAGCTGTTGCATGCATTATTACTGCGGGGATTACTGCGTCTAAGCCGTAAACTAGGCCATACGGCGTTTGCCCTATGGCCGACCAAAGGGTCGTTCGATAAGCCCATAGTACGCTCGGGAGCTTGTCGGCCCACTCATTTTTATAGGCCTCTAGCACTGCCTTGAGGTTCTACACCAAAATTCGGTTGGTCACTTCGGCTTGCCCGTTCGATTGAGGATTCCCGACCGACGTGAATCACTGTTCGATCCCATGCTCTCTGCACCATTCGATCGTCCTCTTGCTCTGAAATTGGGTTTCGTTGTCTGAAATTAGCACTCTTGGAACCCGAAACGGCATATTATATTTTTTCGGATAAAGGATCGAAGAGAGGCATCCGTGATTTTTGCGACCGCCTCTGCTTCGACCCACTTGATGAAATACTCGACCGCTACAATGGCATACTTTCTCTGACTGAGGCTAGGGAAAAGGGTCCCACGATATCGATCCCCCATTGATCGAACAGCCACAACATGTCTACGCTTATCATCTCCATTGGGGGTCGGTGATTTAAGTTGGAATGGTATTGGCAATTCGAGCATTTCTGGATGAACCGTTTGGTGTCCTCGACCAGAGTGGGCTAAAAGAACCCACTCCGGGTGATTTTTTAAGCCAACAACTGGCCATCCAAATGGTTTTCACAACTTCCCCCATGAACGGAGCTCATCACCTCATCCGCTTCCCGCTTGTCGAAAAAATGGAGAGACGGTCCAACCAGAGATCTTTTAAAAAGTCGATCATAGCTGTCGAGCGCAAACCACATCGCGCGGTACTTGAGCCTGCGAGCGGCGAGGGTGTCATCGGGTAGGGTTCCATCCGAGAGATAGCCCCTGATCTCATCTTGGCACGACGGTTCTCGCAACTCGATGAGGAGTACCTACTTGAACATCTCCTGCTCGATTTCTAGTTTTTCGGTTGTCATGAACATGATCGGCTTGCTCCTTGTCCCCTTCTGGGAACTTGCAAATTTCGAGAGAGCATCCGCTCGCTTGTTCTCCACTCTAGGCACCTGATTGAGAGTGAAGGAGGTAAAAAGGTCTTTCAGCGCCTTCACTCTATTCAAGTATTTCACCATCAATGTTTCACTGGCATCATACACCCCAGACACCTGGCTTGCTACCAGCTTGGAATAGACCAGAGCTTGCACATGGTTAATTCCCTGATCGGCTGTAATTTTCATTCCAGCTATCAGTGCCTCATATTCTGCCTCATTGTTGGTGATACTAAAATCCAATTTTATGGCTAACTCGAGTGCAGCCCGTGTGGGCTTCTTAGATACACCCCAGCTCCCCCTCCTTGGGAGGTCGAGGAGCCATCAGTGTGCAAGACCCATCGGCTGACCGGCCTATCGGATTTGATAGGTTCTCCAACCCTTTCGAGCAGGAAATCTGCCAAGGCCTGTGCTTAAATCGTTGTACGCAGTTGGAAAGAGATATCGAACACCTTTAATTCGATGGCCCACTTGGTTAGCCTTCCAGAGACGTCGGGCTTAGACAACAGTTGCTTCAGGGGCTGGTTAGTTAAGACCACGATGGAATGTGACTGGAAATAGTGGCAAAATTTCCGAGCAATGACCACCAATGCAAGGGCAAATTTCTCAATCTCCAAGTAGTTCTTCTCCGCGCCTTGGAGGATTTTGCTAACATAGTAAATCGGTTGTCCATTTTCTGTGTTATGGTGACAATTGCCGAACTAATGGCCTCATCAGATACAGCTAAGTAAAGATACAGAGGTGCCCCCTCGACCGGCTTGTCGAGCAGTGGTGGGAAGGACAGATAGGCTTTCAAGTCAACTAGGGCCTTCTCGCACTCGTCTGGCCAATTAAAATCTCACTTCTTCTTTATCCGATCTCTTGCGTTCTCAACTTGGACTGACTCAATTGAATCCCCTTCCGTTTGGACGGCTCGACTGGTTGTGACCCAGGGCGTCTTAAAGAAGAGGACATTTCAGTTGGCCGACCTAAAGATGAATCAGTTCAGTGTAATGATCCGTCCACAAAGACGTTGCATCTCTCGAATGGTCTGGAGTGTTGCAATTTCTTGAATTGCCTCAATCTTGGCGGGGTTTGCCTCAATCCTTCGTTGGCTGACCATGTATCCCAGAAATTTTCCCATCGAGACCCAGAAAGTGCACTTCGATAGGTTCAACTTCATATCGTATTACCGGAGCATGGCGAAGGTGTTTCTCAAGCGGTCGAGGTGGTCGACCTCTCTATCACTCTTGACGATTATGTCGTCAACGTAGACCTCCATGCTTGAGCCAATCAGCCCCTTGAACATTTTGTCTACAAGCCTTTGATAGGTAGTGCCTGCATTCTTGAGGCTGAATGGCATGACCATGAAGTAGTATACCCCCTTCTCGACCACAAAGGATATTTTCGACCGATCCTCGGGTGCCATGTAGATTTGATAGTACTCTTGGAACGCATCCATCATACTCAACATTTCACATCCAGCGGTCGAATCGACCAGCAAGTCGATCTGGAGAAACGAGTATGGGTCTTTCAGATAGGCTTTATTTAAATCTATGAAGTCATTGCACATGCGCCTTTCTTTGAGTGACTTGGGGACCACGACCACGTTGCACAGCCAGTCCAGGTATTAAATTTTGATGATGTACCCTGCTCTGAGGAGCTTGTCCACTTCTTCCACAATTATCTTGTTCCTCTCTTTTCCGAAAATTCTTTTCTTCTGCTTGATCGTCTTGGCGGTCGGATCCATATTAAGACGATGGAAGATCACATCGGGGTCGATCTTGGGAAGTCCAAGGGGCTCCATGCAAACACATCGATATTTTCCCTTAGAAACTCAATCAGTATCATCTCTCTTCCCTCCCCCAAGTGTGAGCTGATCTGAGTCACTTTATCTGGGTTACCGGGGACTAGCTCGATGGTTTTATGTTCTCCGATTGGCTCGATCTGAGATTTCTCGCTCTTTCATTTTTGAGAGGACGACCCTTCAGGCAGGTCAAGGTCGATATCGACCGACCGTCCTACCGACAGGGGAGATTGTGGTTTTCCTTTTGCCCTTTCCAACGACACCGTGTAACACCTCCAAGCGTTTCGCATGTTGCATTTGATCTTCCCCACTTCTGTCCGGGGTGGGAAACTTGATTTTAATATGGTAAGTGGAAACGACTGCCCAAAATTAGTTGAGAGCGGATTTTCCCAGTATCAAGTTGTATGCGAACGGGGCGCCGATGATGAGGTAATCGATAAGGAGGGTTCGTCTTTGGGGCACTTTTCCCAGCGAGATCAACATTCGAACTACCCCGATCGGGATGATTTCTGAGCCTCCGAACACGACAAGAGATGTGTGGACTGGTTGCATCTCTATGCTTCCTATATTCATTTTTTGGAGGATAGAGTAAAAAAGAACATTGGCTGAACTTCCATTATCAACTAAAGTGCGTGCCACAGAAAAATTTGACACGTCTGTGGTAATTACAATCGGGACGTCGAGTAACTCACCCTCTCCTGATGGGCGGCTTACATCAATATCCCTATCACTAAATAAATTAGCGTTGGATTCGATGCTATTGATCTGGTGAACCCGATCCCCAATTGGGGGGCTCGACCTTCCTTGCTCCAGTTTCCTCAATGTGCGTTTTCGGCTTGATCGGGCATCTCCCCCGTTGGGTACCCCGGTGATCGTATTGATAAATCCCCTGGTCGGGAGGTTGTTATCAACCAGCTCCTTGTCGCTTCTTCAGGAGGGAGACCCCTTGTGGCTTGTTTAAGGAGATTGAGGCAATCGAGATCTCTCCCTTTGAGCTGGGGCTTCCATGTGGGCATCTGCGAACTCCTTAAGGAGACCCTTTTGAATGAGGTGCTCGATCTCGCTCTGGAGGGCGTAGCAGTGGTCGGTAACATGCCTATATTGCTTGTGGAAGGCGCAGTACTTGCCCGACTTCCTAGTCCCTTTCCCCTCAAAAATCTTGTTCGGTGTTTTGAACAGTTTTCGATTTGTGACCGAAAAGATGTGACTACGGGAGCAATTTAAGGGCATTAGGTAGAAATACCTTTTGATCGCAGAGTCCTTCTTTTCCCGATACTCCTTGTCCTTTTGACCAAGGGAGGGCCTCCCTTCTTCTTTATCTCCTTATGCTCTTTCTCCTTCTTATCCCTGTGCTTGATGTGGTGCATTTTTTTAGAAATCATGAAGCTGGAGGTTAGAGTCTGGAGCTCCCTCATTGATCAAGGGCCTTGGCGCAGTCCTCATGTAGGAGCGCAATATACAGGGCAAAATTAACAAAATCGATCCGGGGCTTATCGACCCGCAAGACTTCGTTGTTGAAGCGGCTCATGTAGTCACAGAGGGAATCTCATTCTTGTTTGGTGAGGGGGTTTGGTGTCTTTTTTGCCGTGAAGTAATGCAAGAACTGATCAACCAACTCTTCAAAAAAGTGGATCGACTCTGGCTCGAACCGGGCAAACCACTGTCATGCCACGCCAAAGAGGCTGGTGGCAAAAAACTTAGCCATCATTCCATTCGAGAGTCTGTAGACGTCGATGGCATTCTTAAATTGTAGCAAATGATCTTCTGGGTCGGAACTTCCGTCGTAGTGGGGAAGATGGATCGAGACTCTATCGTTAAGACCGATCTTCTCCTCTCGGATATGATGGGCAAAGGCCCTCTGCCTTTAACCGTGGTATCGGTCGGAGGAGGATCCCTGCCCATTATAGGGCTCAATTCTGTCCTCGGGGTGCTCGAGGTCAGTGATCTTTTGAGTAAGATGGTAAACTGATTCTTTATCTGTTCGAGTTCAAAAGGGCCGGCCCTGGAATTCCCCATAAAGTGGGCCGGGCGCCCCAAATTCGGGTACTAGCGATGAGGAACTCGACAGTGGTGGCTTGATTCGGCCTCTCCTTCTTCTAACTGGGACGATCGGAAGCTCGCCTCCGAATCAGAAGTTTGATGCGATGGGGCTACTCAATCGGCCAAAGGCGCTGCTAAGTTAGGTCTTGGTGGTGTTCGGACAATACTTTACTTAAGCCTTTCAAAAGCTTGTAGGTTGCATTGCCCCATAAAAGTCTGTCAATCTTTTGAGGGGGATGGTGATCATTTCTTCCACGTTGGGTACGGGCATGCCCGTCCTCGTTGGAGGGTTTCGGGCTTGGCTTCTCCGGTTGGTGTTGGCCAGTACATACAAGGCATTCACCTGTGCCCGGGACAACCCGCCAAATCCGTTTGCACCGGAGGAAGATTCGCCACCAATGGCAGCGACAACGGGAGGTCATGGACTGAGTGTTGGTCTTCTTCTGCAGCTGGAATGTTTCGCACTTCGGAAGGATTTCTTCTGGTAGTCATGATTCTTCCTTTCTTTGATTGCAGTGATTGTTCCCACAAACAGCGCCAAATGATGCGGGTCAGATTCGGAGCTGATCGACATCGGCCGGTTCCTCAGGTTGAGTTTATGAGCAATAATATTCGAACGGAAAGTTCGTCCTACAACAACGGGAATGGCAACGTAAGCTAGCTGAGATGGGTCTCGGCTAAGACCCTCCGATGCTTAAGTCAGTGGATCGATTTTGGGAAGATTTGAACAGAGTAAGGGTACTGTATGTAATTAATGCGTGTCTCTTACCATAAATGTGGGGGTACTTATACTATGTCCAGGTAGATCACGCTCTTGTAGGCCTACCAGACCAAATGGGTCGTTGAGGGCTGATGTGCGCGACCCATGATCCTAGTGGCAGGGTCCATAGAAGCTAGCTGGTGCTCCATTAATGAGGTATGGGGGTTTGGTGGCTCTCCCATACCCAGTCTGACGGAGCATTTAATGCCAACAAGGATCCATTGGACCCGGTATGGTTCCGGTCGATAAATGAGACTGACCTGCAGGGTCGAAAAGTGGAGTTCGAGCTGAGAGGGGCAGCGATCCATCGGGGCCGACGACAAGAGGATTAGGGGGATCGGTCGGTATCCATTGGCCGGTCGAAAAGGGGGAGATCGATCAATTGTAGAGGGAGCTCACCACGAGAAAGATGATCGAGAATTTCAATTGGAATTAAGCCAAGCCACTAATCAAAATGGTAATCAAAAATAATTTTTTTTCCAATTTTTATAAACTATTTGGAAAATTATTGAATAAATAGAAAATGAAAATATAATGAATATCTATATTTCAACAAACAAACTTCAATTGACAAAATCCTGATTTTTATTTTTTAATAATTTTATTTTTTAGAATTTTAATTTTGATAATTTTAGTGCTTACATTTAAAAAAGAATAGAAATTTAGCTATTTTTAATTTTTTAGGCTTTAGCATATTATGATGAAGATTTAAAAAATTACTAAAAATTAGGTTACTTTGAAATTTTGACAAATTAAAGGGATTTGCTTGCAATTTACATACAAAGAATATAATATTTTTAAATCGGTGAGGAAGGAGGACATTTTAATCAATATACTTTTTATAAACTAAAGTAAGGATATTTCAGTTAATCACCACGTAAAAAAAGGAAAAGGGGCATTAAAACAACCACAAACTGCATCCTTGACACGTGCAATGTCAACACTGTCAGTAATTGACGGAAATGGGGTTTTTTGCGATATATACAATAACACACATGTGTTTAGCCTATTTTTCGATTACATGGGATTTTTGCTATTTTGCGATAACACAGAGGGGTCCTCCAAAATTTATGCTTTAAATTATAAAATGCTTTAAATACTGTGTGAACTACGTGTATAGATATACATTTATAAAAGTTTAAGAGTTCATTTGTAGAAATTTATAACTGAGGGATTGGGTCGGGGTAAGCATTATATTTATTATTATAGAGAGGTAAGTAAAATGTAGAATATAATTAAAGGGGTAAATAAAGTGCTTACTTGTTCGCATAAGTCGTTAGAATTACATTTAATTTTCAACTTGTTTCTCAGTAGTAATGTTCATTAATGGTGTGGCTAACTAAAACATTTTTAACTTTTGCAATTTCATAACAATGCTTTGATTTTTCAAAAGATGCATCGATTTTCAAAAGCTTGCTTACGCTTAACATGCATGCATGCAAATAATATTAAACTTGCGAGTTATCATCAAATAATTGATTAAGGGCATGAAGGTTCGACAATTGTGAACGGTTATTAATTAATACTTAATAGTTTTCTCTGTTCATCCTGGCCTTGACTTCGACAAGCCCATGTTTAATTATATACCGTATAGATATTGATGTTAATCGCAAATTAATTACTTAGTTTCTCAGCTATATAATTCATTTGTTACGTAATTATATTCATTTGTCGGGACTCAATTTTGAAATTAATTTATAACACTCCCTAATTGTAAAACTAAAAGTAATTAAATTACGTACAAACAATAATATTATTAGGGCTCAATAATATTATTAGGGCTCGTTTACTTCGTCCAGTGGGCTTGACTACCATATTGAATTTAAATTGACTTGGGGAGGTTAAATGTGTCGGTCCAAATTAGACAAAGTCTGTCAAAAAACCAGTTAAATTAAACTATCCTCCCCACCACACCTACTAATCAAAATTGATACCTACAAACACCCCTTAACCCGGGTCACTAAAAATAACCCGAGTTTAGAAACTAACAAAGTAAACAAAGAATAACTTCAGTCAATCACTCTTTGACACGCGTTATCCGCTCAAGTAAACGAGTGATAATAATAATTGTTTTTTGATAAATAATAATTATACTAATACTTAAAAGGAAATTAATTCCGAGTGTGCAATTGGTCCAATTCCCAGTTTCGCGCTCGTACGGTCGTCATCGAATTGTGACACGCCAAGAAAAAGAACCGTTGGAATTTTGTTCAATCACGTACGCTAAGGCTATCTTGCTCCAGCTTCCACAACTTGAACTTTTAGGACAAAAATGCCCAAATTCCTCCACACGGCCGGGCATACTACACACTCACGAAATTGGCGTCACACAGGATCCTAACCCCCGAAAGGCCCGTCTCTTCCTCCGAGCCGTTGTATATAAACGGCACATTTACATAGATTTAAAAATAAAAACTCCGGCTCCCCCCACGAATCAGAAAAAAAAAAAAGAAAGATAACGAACGGTCACCAACAATGGCTATGTCGGAGGACTTCGAGGCGGCGGTGGAGGATGGACTCCGCCTCTCGAGGAGGATATACTTCGGTAAGGACAGGGCGGTGGCGCCGCCGAAACCTCCGTCGGCGATGGAAAGATCCGCTGGCCGTTCGTTAATCCCGACCTCTCCCATGCTATATGCTGTGATCTCTGATCCAGCGATCGTGGACAATCCGGACATGCCTAGCTACCAGCCTCACGTGCACGGCAAGTGCGACCGCCCGGCGTTGATACCGCTCCAGATGAGTAGGATTTCGGTCGAGGTCGATTGCCATCTTGACACGGCGTTTATTACCTTAAACGGCTCGTGGCGCGTGCATTGCGTTATGGGCAGCCGCAGCTGTGATTGCCGCATCGCGCTTCCCATGGGTGAGCAGGTACGTATCTTTTTTTCTGAAAAAGTTTTGTGTTTTTGTTTCCGATTTTAAGTTTGTGGTGGTGTTTTATCTCCTAGGAATTAAATTGCTTTTCAATGGAATAGTTGGGTTTTTTTGGTTGATAAGGGAAAAAATAGCTTTACCAATTGAAGGCACACGGAGTAATTTATTGTAGATAGACCGAGTAGCATGATTCGTTTGCCTGTATCGTTTGGTTGAATTTGCTAGTAATTTATTTTAGATTCTTATTTGTGTTGTTTCGTGATGATTATATTCACAAGAGGACCTTCTGTTCCCTCGAGCTTGAGTAACATTTTGATCCAGTATTCCATTTGAACCAAAAAAGGTTGAAAGCTCTTTTGACCTTTTTCGTCGACTTCAATATCTTTTGGGAATTAGTTACTGTGATATGTTGGGTTGAAGTTGTTTCACAAAAGTTTTGCCTGAACCTTCATAGATTTCCCTCTAAAGCGAGTTTTCTGCTTTGCACGACACAAAGACTGTTTTTATGCGTATTCACGTCTTGTTCTCATTAAGTTTGACTCTGATAATGTTGGAAATTCTAAATCTTTTCTTACTTTCCCTTGCTTCACAAAGGTGAACTATTTTGTCTTTGTTCTCAAGAGGTATATTATTTGGCTAACAGGGTTCAATTCTAGGTGTTGAGGTTGACGTACCAAGAAAATCATATTCTACTCAATTAAGTGCCATGGAAAACGAAAATGGTAAAGAAAAGAAGGCAAAGATTGAACATGGAGCCTTTTTAAAACCCCATATTTTCACTCTTACAGTTCCAAAGGCAAGTTTCCCTCAATCCTTGTCTTCAATTTTTATGGAATACAATTTCGCGACATCTCTATTGAGATAATATGTGAATCTTTTTCAGATTGATGGAGGGACAAATATTTCTATTAAACTTAGATGGTCTCAAAAGTTACTGTATCACGATGGCCAGTTTACCGTGAATGTTCCATTTGTTTTTCCTGACTATGTAGTATCTGCTGGAATGAAGATAGCTAAACATGAAAAGATACGTGTAGATATCAACCCTGGTCCTGGAACGGAGATTCTCAGTAAATCGTTTAGTCATCCTCTGAAGGTGACAATTGTATATTCAGGTTCTGACCGTTATGCAAATCACCTAAGATTGATTTAATGACGGATGATCTTTTTCTGAAATTGTAGGAGCGCCGGAAAGGAGAATCATCATATTTCTTATATGAAGCTGATGTTCTTAATTGGTCAACCAATAACTTTGAGTTCACATACGCGGTAAGATTTCATTTGCATACGTTTTGTAGTATTATTACTATTATTGATAAATTGCGGACATTTTGTATTAAGTGATGAATTACTGCTATACCAAGATGATAGCAAACGGTGATGCGCCTTCTAGAGTGGAGAAGAGGAGAAAGAAATATCTCATGGCATGAATCAAACAAGCTTAAAGTTTGATTGCTCTTGATGAGTGGCAGTGCACAAGAAGTGGATTTCTGAATTTGATTTTACAGAAATTTATTTATCTTTCTGATTTGGATGTTTTCAGATATCTACAAACGATAATTTTGGTAATGTGCTTTTGAATCCTCAAGCATCAAACGATGCTGATGGTAGAGAGATGTTCTGTTGCTATCTCTATCCAGGAAAGAAGCACAGTGAAAAGGTAAACTGAATACCTAGCCGCACATACTTTTTACTGCAAAATTTGAAATTTCTTTTGGTATCTAATGCCCTATTTATGCAATAAAGAAAGAAAAGGCATTCCCGCTGAAGTTGTTTGTCTTCTCAGTCATGGCATATCAAACAAAAAAAAAGAAGATAAAAAAAAATCATAGAATCCTCTGCATGTTACTTTTTCTTGAATTTTCAATTGTCGCTTCGCTGTGAATAAATAAAGTCATACATGAAATAATAATATTTTTATAATTTTTTACTATTGCGTAGGTTATAAGTTATTTTTATAAATAAATATCAATTAAAAATTGATTAATAATGAAATCAGTACTCCATGTTTGCTTTTGGAGTAATTTGATCGAATTCTATTGATATGTTGTACAGGCTTTCAGAAGGGAAGTGGTGTTTGCTGTTGATATAAGTGAAAGTGTGAAGGGTAAAGTGCTCGAAGATACCAAAAATGCCCTCTTTGCTGCATTAGCAAAGCTGGATCCCCATGACTCGTTTAATATAATTGCATTCAACAGCAAATCTTGCCTATATTCCTCATCTCTGGTGCCGGCAACAGAGGCAAATACTAAATATGCCACCAAGTGGATCACTATGAATTTTATAGCTGGTGGTGGGACAGATATTATGCTTCCTCTAAATCAGGTCTTCGTCATTCTCCAACAACTTGGGAAAGTCCTTTGTTTAACCCACTAATGGTGACTCTTAGATACTAGTTGCTGGTTTTTTTTTTCATTGAGTGCTGCACGTGCCTGAAGTTACACTGTAGATGATCTTGTGTTATTTGCGTTCACTTTATTGCTTGGGTAATTAAAACCAAACTGTTAACTGGATAGAAAAGGGATATATATTTCATGTTGCTCTACATAGAGCAGGAAATAATGTCAATAAGGCATATCTTGTGTGCACTTGTTCTCACCTACATGTATTTTTGAATACAAGTAGGTGGTGATATAAGTCTAATGGGATTTAACATCTGAATAATTCAAGTACTCTGAGGTAACACTTGGATTGAAGCATTTGGAATTGAAGGAAGGATTTAAAGGAAGGGATTTCAAATGACTTCAAATGTGATGGATTTCCAATCCACCAGTCACTCAAAAAGTTAAAGTAGCTCAAAATGGAAGTCAAAGGATTTTAAGTCTACTACAACTGGGTTTTTTTTATCCAAACAAGTACAATGGATTTATTATTATGGATTTGAAATCCTTAACTTCAAATCCATCAACCCACCCAAACACAACCTAAGTGAAAGTCGAGCAAATTCTTGCATTCCTGCACCTCTATTTGGAATGACATTTATCAAACTGTCATAAATATTTGCGCATTCAGGCACTTTCTAAGAGATGTTGAAAAACAAGCTTGCTTGAGATATACCACATAGTTATACCGGTATAGTTTTTGAATCCATGCTCATCTTAGGTGCTCTAATTATTAGATGGAAGATTGCCTACCCTCCGAGTTTTCTGGTTAATTACCCAATTTTCTTTTTTTTTGGTGGGATTAATTACCCAATTTTCGTTATGTAGAAAAGATATTAAGACATTATTACATGTCTAGTGTTTCCAGACAGAAGGCAGCAAAATTCGTGGAAAAATGTACTTGTTAGTCAGCTGCATTTACAATTATTTCAGTAAACAAGTGTTAGCTGTACTTTTTTTCCCTCTCTTTGATGACATTCATGGAATTACTTTAAGGGAACTTTAACAGAACCTCTTTTTCAATTGTCAGGGCGTTGAGATGTTTTCAGATAGTCCCAACTCCTTCCCATTCATTTTCCTAATGACTGATGGGTCTGTAGGAGATGAGAGAAATATTTGTGATATTATGGCAAATAAGTTAACACAGTCGAAATATGTTTCCCCACGAATATACACTTTGGCCATAGGTATGATTTTTAAACTTCTTTTGCTCTTTTACGTTTCTCATTCCACAAAAGACCATTAAATGTTACTTCAGATATGAGTGTTCTTGGAAAAGTTAAGTTGAGTGATGCCAGCGTTTTCTATGTTTGGTTGAAATCAGGCATTATTCAGTCAATCCTAACTGCCAAAGTTTCAACTTCATTGATGGGAAAAGTGCAAACCAAATTATCAACACTGAAAATTTGAGCCATATCAATATAACTCATTCTACTTACTGCTGCCCAAGGGAGAAAACCACTATCGTGGCAATTCCAAGATGGAAAATAACTATTTCTTAGGTTGCAGACACATAACATTTTGCAATGCTATACTTCCCTTGTAGCTAATAACTGACCTGAATATGTTAGGTATGTACTGTAATCAATATTTTCTCCGGAGGCTTGCAACACTTAGTCGTGGCCATCATGAGGCTGCTAATGATGTGGGTAAGTTTTACTTCTTTGGTATGAATATCTTGAACATCCTTTCAAGTCTTTTTCTCCTCAAATAGCTACTAATCTTTCCAGTGGCAGAGTTAACTGCCTCAGGCAATCTAAAGGCCTCTTCTACTATGTTTCTGTGATTTGGCAGATACGATTGAGGTCAGATTCGAAAGACTATTTGCTAGAGCGTTATCTATCATTCTTGCAAATATTGCTTTTGAAAATCTTGACGAAATTGAAGATCTTGAGGTACTTTCGACTTGTCTTTCTTTTCATATATTCGATGTTATTTAATCATTGAAGTCATCAAACAAAAAAAAAAAAAAGGTTTTTGAGTTTTTTCTTTCTTTCTTTCTTTTTTTTGTTTTGTTAATTCATCAAAAGAAAGAGTTTCATTTGTTTAGAATTTAAATTTTTAATTAAAACCACTTCTTACCCCTTCATGGTTGGGGGACTTTGTCCAGTTATATATTGCAGAGTCACTTGTCAATTTTACTATATTTAACAAGGTGTTGATGATCATTTTATTAGGTGTTTCCTTCTCAAATTCCGGACCTTTCATCTGCAAGCACCTTGATGGTGTCAGGAAGATACCGTGGCAAACTTCCAGAGACCGTTAAACTTAAAGGTGTCCTTCCAGATATGAGCAATATTTCAGTAGACCTGAAAGTGCGAGATCCCGAGGAAGAAGTACCTGTTGCCAAGGTGATAAGTTACTTCAATTCTCTTTTGTATGCAGATGGGAGATCAACTCTCACTGTTTTATATGCATATTTTCCTTCTTCTCAAGGTGGAATTGCCATAAATTTTTCCTATATTTTCTGGAAGACAACTTTTTCGACTCTGTAATTTCACATTACTATTTTTGTAAAAAAAAAAAAAAAAAAAAAGAAGACCACTTATAAAAGTGCCCTTGCCAACCAAAATGCTGGTAATTCTACGTACTTTTCCTCGTCGTCTTCCTCCTCCTTTTCTTCTTTTTCTTAATGTTTCTTAATTTTTCTTTTTTCTTGTTTTTGGTTCTGCAAAAGGGGTGGTAGTAATGTATCCCACTAAAAATGTCATAACATTGGTGAAAGAAATTAAAGTGCTAGCAAGTTGTTGTTATGGTTGCTTGTTTGATATTTGGACCTGTGAGTTCCACATTGGACCATGTTAGTGAATCTTTTCCTTTTTTGAAAAAAATAAAATTAAAATTGCGGAGCGCTATAAATTTGGTCCATTGCCCTTATCGATGATTTCCATGACAAATTTCATTGTAGATGTCGTTTTAATGTTTTATAACATTTTTCAGTTGATGATTTTGAATTATACAGATAATAGCTAAGCCAGAGATTGAACTGCTTACAGCTGAGGCCTGGTATTCAAATGATGAGGAGGTTGAGCAGAAGGTACTTCCTACTTATTTGCAACCATATCATCACGAAGACAACAAATCACGTTCTACCTCTCATAGAAATTTATGGTATTTGCCTATTGACAGATATCAAAACTGAGCATCCAACATTCCATTCTTTCTGAGTATTCGCAAGTGATTCTGCTTGAGACTGAGAAAGCGAAACCCATCAAAAAGTCTGCCCTGAAAAACAACACCAAAAAGGTGAGTCTCTAATATAATCTTCATTATGGAACATGCCAATCTAATTTTATTAGGACACTTCGTTTCCACAACATATCATAGACTACACAATTTCAGGCCACTAGCAAAGTTATCCAACAAGAGCCAGAACCTCCTAAACCTAGGAAGATACGAACGCTTCAAGACACTGGGCTCGGTTTTGGCAATTTAATCGCAACAGCAGAGAACATTCCTCCAGGATCTCCTGAGCTTCCTAAGCCTCCCGAGCCAGCTGAAGTCATTGTAAAGGCCACCACAGGCTGCTGTGGAAGGCTTTGTGAACACTGCTGTTGCTGCTTGTGCTGTCTCAGTTTTTGTACAAGGCTCAACAACGCTTGCGGGGTTTTACTCACTCAAATATGCGGCGCCATTGTATGTACAGGATGTTATGCCTGTTGTGTCTCGTGCTGCTGCTCTGGACAAAATGGCTAAGGAAAAATAAATCATCAGCAAAGATCAAATACCTCTTCTTGTATTTTTGGTGAGGGAGATATGTATAGGTTGCGAGGATATAATCACTAAGTGGGGTAATTTTTTCACAATACGAAATCTAGTTTATATACATTTAGGACTCGTTTTAGATGGTCCTTTTTCCTCCTCCTCCATCTCTTCTCAATTTTTGCAAATATGAAAGAGTTTTTGCTTGGGAGGCTATATGTAGAATATGTATGTATATCTTGAGATATTATCATGCTCCTGGTGAATGGATATTGAGTTGCTATAAATTTGTCTAGAGGGGACAAAGAATTTTGGAACAATGTATTGTTTGAGAAACAATGTAAGTACTTTCCTAAACCACTACAAATGTTCATTTGGCATTGCCCAGTTAGAAACTTCTTCTTCTTTGTTGTTTTTTTTTTTTTTTTTTAATACAATCACTAGATACACCCTATAGATCTCAACTAGAAAGAGACACACAACCTCTCTTGAAGGGGGAAGAAGAGAGGAGAAAAAGATTCGAGCCCAAAACCTCAATGATGTTAAATTCAAATTTCCACCACTGAGTTACAAGCCCAATGGCAATTACAAACTTGAAGCATGAAAAGCTATGGAAACCCTGTCCCAAATGCATATGGAGCAAATATTTCAAGCCAGATGTTTCCCTCTTGGGGTATTTACACTTCAGATTCCCTAATGATATTTTCTTCGTGTTCTTCGACCTCCACTTGTGGCTCATCTTTACTATCGCCAGACACCGATATGTGGTGGAAAGTTTCTTGGATCTTTGTCATGCCCTCATGTACCGGTTCGATTGCCTGGTTGATTGTCAAGACAACGTCTTCCACGACCTGTTCAATTGCATGCAATTTTATGCATAGTCACTCATTAACACAAACACTCACACATGTTCCAGAGTTTTTAGCATTTAGAGAAATGAGAAAAAAGATCTGACCTGATGACCTCCTTCAACAACAATATCTTGGAAGCTTTCTTTAACACTAGTTCCTGGCGCTTCGATCTCATTTTCTTTCTTTTCAAGCAGTGCCGACTTTTCTTCATTGCCTTCTCCTATCTTAAGCACAGCAGTCGTCACTTCGGCAGAAATCTTTCTATAATGGGATGCCGGCAGAAAGTGATAAGGTTTGGCTGAGAAGACAAATATGTGAGCAACAGCTGCAATCGCCATCTGTCAAGGCCCAAAAGAACGTACACTGCATCATCCTAAGCGAAGAAAACACAACTGAACAAAACCATATAAGACAGCTCCAGCTCCCGATGAAATTTGTTCACTTAGTTTCAAAGTAGATATATTCCATCTTCCTTCTTTTTTGCGGTTGTTGCCTAATCGGACATATTTTTGCAAGAAAGGTCTCAATCAAATCTAGGTTAGCTACTACTAAGAAGCCTCATCTTTTCAGGTATTCTAAAATTTCATAAAGGAAACGAACACTCCAAAATATTGAACCACCATCCACGAAACATAAAATGTGAAAGGAAGAACACAACTGAGAATGCTCTTAAGTCTCATGTAATCAACATCATAAAAAAGGTAGTGTTACTTGGATCATCTCACGTATCTACATTGCGATGAACAAAAGACTTTGAAAAACGTCTCCATGAACAAAAGAAGTGAAAGGAAAAATTTGAGAGCGTCAGATTATGCTAAAATAGAAGGTGACTGATGAGCCCCAAGTTATTTCTGTGATGCTTACCTCAATACAGATGAGAAAATCCTGTAGTCCAGTTTGAAGTCTTCCTTCTTTGGGCAGAACTTTAAAAGTACACAACAAAACGATACCAACACCTTGCCACCACGTTGCGAATACGATAGCCTTAAAGCTAATAAACTTTGCGAGTGGTCTTATTGGTTCAAGTCTTTGATGAGTAACATTGTAAAACTGAACAAGGCAATACAATGCCCACATCTGGCTGAAATTCAGTACCGTTGTTATATATGGGTACCTGCAAGAAATAGAAAACCTGAAAAATTTACCTTATCTTCAGGGTGCAAATACAATTTCTTTTAGCAAGTCCAACAAAGTATACATACCCGTAATACCACTTAAATTTTCCATCACCATATACCCCGCATAGCTCAAGCACAAATGCTAAGAATGCACAAAAAGTCTTCAAAATCATCTGTGTTAAAAATTCAGAACATAAAAGCATGTCCAAAGAAAATGGACAAAACATCAGAAAAGAGCAAGATGATTTACATATTGTACTAGACCAAACTTTATTATTGTGACCAAGTCCTTTCCGAGCACACATGGTCGGAAGATGAAGTTTTGGAATGTTTTCTGTTCTGACTCTGTGTTCTTTTTCCCTTCCAGCAATGGCTCGCCAATTTTCTTCCTTGCATCATCTTCAAGCAAGTTTATGACTTCCGATTCACCACCTACGGAATTTTAGTTTCTTGTAAGGAAACTAAAAGAAAATTCCTGATAAAATTCAATTGATACCAAATTATTATGCAACATGCTTTTTCTTTTTTCTCTTTTTCTATTGTTTTAATTTATAAGTAAGAGAATTGCGTCTGAGTTCCTTTATGACCACAAAAGGCAAAAGAACGAACTACGATGGACATTGGAGTTACCAATCAAGAGATTTAACTTCTAAACAATTGGAAAGATCAAATCCAAACTTTTGTTATCAGTCTTTTTCATAAGCTAGAACTATCATAATGATGGAGGTTCTTACCAAGGCATGCAATCAAGTAGCTCCCAAAAGCATAGAGGGCAAATGCTTCATAGCAATTTCTCAATATGTCACAAGCAAGCGAAAACTTTGCATTCCACAAGGACAATATCTGGAGAAGACGGGCCATGGATTGGATTAACATAACTAAAAGAGGATACATATTTAGGCCATATATCAATTATGTATCCAAGGAATATATTATTGCAATGACACACCTTATGTAAGCTAGCACCCCCAACAGAAAATGTGATTTTCATGCAATTACTTGGACAACAAGCCCATTAAGCAAATTAACTTAATCAACCATTACTAGATACTTACAGACTCAGTCGCATAGACTGGAACCATAAAAATAACAGCAACAATCCATTTTTGCTCCTGGTGGAAAAATAAGCCCATATAATAAAGGTCAGCATCCATGTAAACTAGATATCTTCCTTTATATAAAGCATGTAAACAAAATTGAAATTTGAGTTATAGAATGTGAAATCCTTACTAAAACAACACCTTCTAATCAAGTTCCACAGACACTGAGAGATTACAATTAGTGAAAAAAAGAACTAACCGAGGGCTTGGTGTATGATCTGAGGTGTTGGAAAGTTAGCAGCAACGAAAGGAACAGTGCTGAAAAGCCAAAGCAGGCTGCAATGATGAAGGCTGGCGGGTCAAGATGTTTATATAACAATTGGGGTGTTGCCATCCACATGCATCTTCTGTCCCAATTTGCTAATGTATAACACTTTTTTGATGAATTCAGAGGATATATACATATATCTGGAATTCAGAACAAGAACCCATTAAAACTGAAACAAACACATACACAGACTGAACAGCTAGCATATCTGTAAAATGGAAACCAAATCAAGATCGATATACGCACACAAATTACTAATCAAGAAAAGGGGTTTCTGATTAACTCTGAAAATATATATATATATATATATATATATATTATAAACATACTCTCTCCAGTTGGGCAGCTAAACTTTCACGAAAATCTGCTTCGCAGCCAAAGTATTTGTATGAAAAACGTATATGCATAACCTACTTTTTGAGGATTTAGAGTGGATTTTTGTAGTAAAGAAAGAATGAATTTTGTTGGTTTGTTGGGTGGTTAGCGGCGACAATGGCATGCAGATTTGCATCAGCATCACAAAGTTGACACGTTCCACTTCCACCAAACCTTACACGTCCGCCCTGTTGCACTTTTTGATTTCTTCCAGAGATATATATGTATATCTATCTATTTTTAGTGCTACAAAATACATTCAATACTTAATGGGACAACTTATATCTATATTGTTAAAAATTTCTAAGATGTATTTTTTATTATATATATCTTATATTATTTAATTGTTTATATATTTTTCATAAATTATATTAATTAATTTATATTCTTATCTATTTTTTTAATAGTATAAAAAGCCACCTGTCACTTCTTCATCTATTATAAGAATGATACATTATTAAAATAGGATAAAAATTCATCTTAAAAAGCCGTGTCATGCATTATATGATTGATGCCTTATCAAAATGGGATAAAAAATATCATTTCAAAAGGCCATGTTATGCATTATATATATAATTGACACGCTATTAAAATTAATTTTAATTATATATTCATCTGACTTAATTGCCTCATAAGTGCAACCCAATGTCATGTGCCATAAACTCAAATAAATGAAAAATACGAAATACGATAACTCGCTACATCAACCAATTTTGTAAACCGGTAATTCAATTTTGGTCGGTGGAACTAACTGCAAGATTAAACGAGGGAATCTTAATCCTCAAACGTGAATGGACTCGTTTATAGGGAAAAAAAAAAAAAAAAATTCTCAAATGAAATTAATCCACGGGTAGTTTAGGTCTTTTTTTCACGAATTGTATATATCTGCTCTCTCAGTTTCTTCGTATTTATCCCCAGCGCCCTCTTAATCTCTTGTTCCGAAACTGAAATCCCCAGCAGGCCCAACACAAATTTTGAGTACGAGTTTGTTAGCGATGGAGACATTAATCTGTCTTTGTGCTTCTTTCTGGCGACTAAGTTTTTCGTCGCCAAATTGGTCAACTTGATGATTCTATCGCCGCAAACACACACACACACTAATATAGAATTCGTGCTATGTCTGATATTAATTTAAAAGTGTAATATCGCCAAAAGTTATTAATATACATTAAATTTGATTGCTATAAATTTATAAAAAATAATATAAAAAAAAGTAAATAGATCACAAATATAAAATAAAATTATATTTTGAGTGTGCGCTAGCTGGAAATCGGAGCCGAGAGTGTGTTTGTAATTAACCTCAACTATATAGAAGTATCGACAGAATCGCATGCATGGTGATTATGCGCAAGGTACGAGAGCGTTGAATTAGACGGCAGTCTCAAAGCAGGTAAACATGACTGGTTATTGATTGATCTAAAGCCCCTCTAAATAATCAAACCAATCAAATCGAGGTTTTCAATTACAAATTCCTGGGATTACGCTAAGATGATTATATTTAATTAATAATCTTCATTCCCGAGGATTGTTAAAATGAGTATGGTTGTGAGAAACATTTGCACGGGTAGAAAACACGGCTGACTATAAGGGGCTCCCATTTGGTATAAATTAAGAAAATGAATCTTGGGTGGCGGACCTAGGAGAATCGACTGTTGGAAGGACACAGGTGTCGGATTGACATGGTACGATGAACTGCTGTCCCGGTATTTCGTGCTCTGACGCGTGGAAAGGCCCCTCATGGATGATTGGTGCCCCATGCATGCACGCAGGCAGCAGATGTAATTTTCTTTACACCATTCACTCTGGAAATGACGAAAGGACCATATATATAGATATATAGATAATTTATATGTGTGGGGGCTTTATTATCAAAAAAAAAAAAAGAAAAAACGAAAAAATCTGTGTGGGGACTGGGGAGGATGGGGATCAACAAGTTCACGTGCATGGCGCCTTGGATGGGGTCCAAAAGGATACACCCCATACTTAGTATATAGTGTACATGTGTGCCAGGACAGAGTCGGGAGGTGTTGTAAGTCGTAACGAAGTTAGAATTTTTGGTTTGGTGTGAAATCAAATTTTTATAAAATATTAAAAGAAATTTTATAAAAGGAGCAAAATTTAAAATTTATTATAAATATATATATATATATATGTATAAAAATTTGAGTTTGATATAAATTAGGGAGTGAGGCGATGTCACGCCTCGAGCTCGTTGTACGAGAGTTAATTGCAAATTTATTGAGTGAACTCTAAAATTGGCATATGATCAACTCCCCCAAAAGAGATATTCAATAGATGTATTTGAATTTTTGGGCTAAATGTATAAGCAGTTCAATTTTTCTTGCTTCACTCCATCTCAGGTTAGAAGTGACACTCGCCTCCCTTCTTTTTCTTTTTCAAATTTATATAAGGGGTTTAATGTCAATAACCATTTGCATGCCTAATATGTGCATCGCCGTTTTACTGTCTCTATTACCTCATTCACAAAACTAGACGTACAAGTCGAACTCATATGGTCCACATCTCTGGCTGCCAACATTTCCTAACGTCTTTATTCTTTAAGCATCTTGTCTAAAATTCACAATCCAAATCCTCTGCGGTGTTTGTCCGAGTTTGAAATAATCATATTATTTACTTATCATGTGATTAATTGAGTACGAGTAAACATAAAATGGAAATAAAACACTTACACTCCAATACACACACACACACATGTGGCCTATGCTCTTTTGGTGCTTGCTCTTGTCTAAAATGGAAATTATGATTGTTTTCTTGAAGTTTGACTTTGTTGTTTTGCCTCGGGCCTATTTGGCCTATCTGTAATAGATCAATTAAGTTGTTCTGATTGGGATATTAAGTTGTTTCAATTCATAAATAAATGATTATTTTTAGGTCTAGCTCTATTATATTTTCAAGGCTTGATCGATGTCCTTGAGCCTATGCAAGTTAAAGGGCATTGACGTGCCACATCCCGCGAGCAAGGTGTGACATGAAATGGCGTCAGAGCACTAGGTTATGATCTCCGAAACTTGACTTACAAAATTATATATCTAGTTGTGAACCGCTAGGATTCACACGCTTTGCCTTAAGAATTTTCATTGGGTTGTGCAATTTACATTATGCTTTCAACATTTGATATGACGTATGCATCAATGCGTGACATAATACTCATTGACTCATTTTGACAACGATATAGAAGATGAGCGCTCGCAAGAGGTCAAAACTTGACATTATTTTTTAGACTTTTCAAGGGTGCTAACTGAGAACACGGGTGGCATGATAACAAATTGTAGAGCTCTGGCTAGTGAGATGGAGGCACTTCAAATGAAGCTGGACTAAGCCCTGAACAAGCTAAAGCACGTATAGGGTGATGTTGAACGATTCAAACGCTATTACTACCAGGAACTGAAGAAGGTAGAAGAGGTCAAGCTACGCTATATCAAGATACAAAGGGAGTTCGAGGAAACTACGCAATGTCATCATGTGGAGATTGTTAATCATCAGAGGGAAAGGAAAGAGATGCAAGCAACAACTAACAACGTGGAGGCGACCATCAATGCACTATTCATACACTCTTGCGATATAATTTGTTAGATTTAATCAAATCAGGTTCGAAAAAAAAAATTTCCATGTACATATATACACACACACATATATTAAGACTTATGCGGACCTAGAAGTAAGTTAACAAAAGTTACCCACAGAAATCTTCCAGCATTGGTTCCTGTGAGCCTCTCTCTTTGCCCCACTTGAGAGAAATTATAGAGGTGAAACATGAGACAGAGTGTGAAAAGAGAGACTTAAAAATTGAGTCAGTTATATATTTCACACCGAACACCAATTAACTTAATCTATATATAACACAGAAAGCTTATTTCCTTACTCTGTGGTCGCGAGATTTTCAATTCATGCACTCTTTATCCACAGCCCACGTTAATTCTTGGAGGGGTCTTAATTCTATCTGCAAATGAAGGTAAATCTAATAATACATGTGCTAGTTTGTCCAGGAACGAACTAACTTCAGATTTTAATGCATTATAGTTTTGAATTGTTGATTCAGATCTTTAGTTGGGTGAAAAGCAAACTTCATGGCAAAGATAATACCATCAAGCCAGAGCCTGAATTAGTATCTTGTAAGCTTCTCGTACGAATAAATTTTTCTCATTATCTTTCTCTCTCTCTCTTTTTTTTTTTCCAAAAAATACATTTATCATTGTGTTTACAGATCATATGATGCAGCAGTCCCGCAAAGAAGATTTCTCAGGTTGCTCAAGTACTTTACTTGCCATTGGTACATTCGGAAACGATCTAAAAGATTCAGACACATCCAACATTGAAGAAACAACTGAAGATAATCTGGAAAATGCTGCAACACAAGAATCTGAAGAAGCCGATGACATTTTTCTTGATTCTGAATTTTTGGGGGAATCAGAAAACCATAATCTCTCGATACAAAAATGCTGGGACAACTTGCCGGAGGATGAAGAAATCACCCATGAGTTCACAAACAATGCATCAGAAAGCAGAAGTGCTATTCTCCAGAGAACAACTTCAGTACACAGAAAAAAGGGCATGTACAAAAAGTCTTTTTCTTTTCTTCTTAAAAAGGCATTTCTATGTGGAGGCGGGTTCGTGCCGAGACCCATCTTAAAAGATCCATTTCCAGATCTTAAATTGGATAACTCAACAATGGACAAGGTTCGAACTTAGAGAATCACAAATTTGATGTTTTAGTTGTTATTTTATAGTCATTTCGCGCACGTTTTTTCTATTTTCATGTCTGAGTACTGAAAGTTCGCACTTTCCTGTGTTATCTACAGATACTGAAGGCTATGGTTCGCGAGAAGAAATATCGTCAAACACAGAAATACTTGGATATGGTCAAGACTGATAATGAAGAGCAAGGGGAGGGGAGTAATGCAAGTAACTGGGACAAAACAGAATCAGAGTGAAAGTAAACAGGTTGCATGCAAAGCATGCAATTGCAATTCTTGATGATATTAATTATACCTGATTTCTGATTATAGATATTGTTCTAGAACTATGATTTGTGTCTGCTCAACTAGCTGCCAATTCAAGGCACCAACATGCTTCAAACCCCTTTTACAATTTTTTAACATTTTGCTTGGATCTTAGATTTATGTTGTACAAGTATTCCTTTTGTATTTTACCATTTGATGAGAAAAGAGGAATTTTCTTAAAACTTTTTGACATGTAAAACATGGCATTAGGCTCTCGAGTGGAGGATATTAACCTGTTATTATTGTCGTATAAAGTGCATAAAATCATATGTCCAGGTATACAGGCTCATATGTCCTTCCTCCAAGCTAATATATAAAATTTCCAAGTCATCAAGGTACTTGAGGAACTGAATATTAGTGCTTTCTATTGATTTTGTTGTAGATATAGCACCACAAAAAATCTCATTTTGCCATGGTTGGGTTATTATTAATCTTTGATTCTTCAAGCTCCCTATAATGCAATTCTTGTTTTACAATTTGAATCATCTGAAATTTCTTGGTAGTGAACATGATTAGAAAGAAAGTAGCATGGACTGGTTGGTATATTATTCCTATGGTTCACATCACACTATAATCCCAACTCAATTATGGACCATTAGATCAAATATATCATGATGGTTCACAATATCATATTGGAACATCATATTTTCATCTAATGGTTCAAAACAATCGTGTGTATACCCAATCAGGCGACATGACATAAACATTATCCTGCCTATCCCACAAGCTGAGTGAAAAGAATAGGCATGGAGGCTACTAATCATAGTACAATCACGAGATACAAGATCAAGTTGAAGTCAAGCTAACAAAGCATTGCCGGAAACGGTTCAACTGAGAAAAACGTACATGCATAGAACAGTAATACTACAGAATACCCAAGGATTAATAGTGCATATCAGTTGTACCATGCGTTACATACATCAAGAGATAACACAGGTTTCATTCAGGGAAGGTCAGCATAGAGACAAGAGACTTATACTTGGGAAAACATGAAATGAGATCAGAACGTTTTGCCAGCTCAAAATCATCAAACTGGAATGCAGGAGCACAGGTGCATCCCACAAGGGAAAAGTGTTCTTCAGGATCCCTTGAGGCTTTTTTAACAGATGTCATGTCGGATGAGATGTCAAAATCCTTAGTTGGGAATGCACCAAACCAAGTATTCGGAGGCACAACATGCTGCACCACTTGATTCTCAGCAAGTGGATCGGGTCCAAGACATGATAACTTTGCACTCCCATCACTGTCGTTTAGCTCTAACACCTTATCATAAAAATTTGCATCACACCAGAATACATCAATGCAAGGGTAAATCTGACCTCACTGTAAAGTGTAAAGCTGTGTAATTAAACAATCTTCTCCCTCTTAATTCAAAATTACAAATACCTTGTTTTGATCATCAGAACTTAATCAAAATGGGTAAATTTTAATTATAAACTTGGGCGACATCTTCCATGCATGCGAGAACAATTTTGAGAAGTACGCCAAATTTGAACAATAACATCATTGAACTACATGAAGTAATCAAAACGGGGCTCACTTAAGATAGAAATAAGTTTCAGGGGAGGCATGTGTAGTTTTGAAATCAAGAGGGGTTATTTGGGTACCCATATACATTTACAGGGGGAGTTGTAATTATTGCTTAAGAAATGTATGCTAAGGAATGCATACTAAATGGTGCTTATCTAAGTGATTGAAATCACAGATTCATATATTTAAAAAGGTAGGTCAAGCTTATCCTATAAATTCCACCCCCTCTTATCAAACATACCAATTGTTCATCCCATTCAAAGAAGTTAAATCTTATGAAAAACAAATTAATGATAAGTTCATCCAATGCATAGTAATCCAGATATAGAATGCATATTGTCCAAATTGCATGTATATGCATCTTCCAAGAGTCAACTAGACCATACCGTTAAAGGCTCTCCCAAGTAAAAATGCCAGGTTTCAGCACATGGAATCCGGTGGAGGTGAGATACACTTCCAGAAGGTAACAAGAAGTATATGTTTGTACTGACAGGTCGATCCACCTTATCTGCGTAGGAACCACAATCAAGAACTGAGCAGAAGAACATTGAACAGAAAATAGATTTTCTGATATTTGATAGGTATAAAAGCAAGGTCAATGACTGTAGATTCCATGTAATATCAAACAGGTATACGAATTTCCTATCACAAAAGTTTAATATGATACAGTAAAATGAATTCAAACCACAACAATCATCCAAGTTGATGCCCAATTAATCAACCACATGCTCAGAGCCAGATCCAAAAACTTCCACCAAGATGCACTCTTTTGCCATATTCCATCAAAGACTAAGATCGCAAACAATATACCAAACCACTATCACCATGTTAAGTCGACCCAGGTTCTATACTGACCATACCCGATCCAAGTAAAGAAAATCACCATCTCCGGCCGGACAAAATGTTAGTCAGACAAACAGTCGAACAGATAGAGAACTAAGGATCACCAAAAGCATACGCCCAACAAAAGTAGTACGAAATCCAAAGAATAGAAATGGCTCAGAAAATGATAGATATGAGTAAAGATCAAAGACGGGCAAGGCTTACACTGAGGGGGGAGATTGGATTTGGACAGAATTACAGAGGTGTCTCTGAATGTTTCCGCGTAAAACCCACCTTCAGGGTGGGGCTTCAGATTCAACTTTGCCACAATTTCGGATTTTGTTGCAGCTCTTGAAGCCATTTTCTCCGTTTGACACTTGAAAGCTGGTTCAAGTTCTTGTTGAGCTTGTTTTTCAACTATAATGTGTCCGCAGGGAGCAGGTACCGGTCCGCCGTCTCAAGGATGAAAACTTGGCAACTGCCTAGTGCATGTTTGACCCTTAATGGTTAAATTAATAATAAATTGACATTGTTGTTCTTATCCTTGAAAGTTTTATCATAGTATCATTTTCATCTCTAAATTTTTAAGTGTAATTTTATAATTAAAGTTTTGTTACTTCAAAATTCTTAATCATTAAGATTAATTATAAGGTTTTCTGTTCTTTATTTTTTCTTCTTTGAGTTCTAGAAAAAAAATTAAATTAACTATAGTGGAAAAAAAATTGAAAAATAAATTACTCTATACGATTAATATGCGTGGCTTTTTATAATAAATATTTATACTATTAAAATTGATGATGTCCGGATCTAGTCAACAGGAAAGTTGTGAGTAGAGAGAGTACAACCTATCAACAAATAGCAAATGTGAGCTAGTTAAAAAGATTTTCAAGTAAGAGTCCAAGACTCTTATACTTAGAAATGAGTAATAGTCCCAGTGGATAATTAGGTATGGAGCTAGAAATTTCTACTATGGGAGCGGGGAGATTAATTTCTATAACATATTAAAGGTATTTTTATTATTTGGGAGGAGGGGAAATTTAAATTTTTTTAAAAAATGTATATAGAATTTAACTCAATATGAGTTTGAGGCTCCTAGTTTCGTCTCTCTCCCTCTCTCTCTCTCTCTCTCTTTTATCTTAGCTATTCAATTTCGATCTATTGACCGATTAATTTGAATTGGATACTGTAAAAACCCATTATGGGAGCAACTCTTCCAATCCAATTGCTTCATGCACAATTCCAAGATTCAAACATTGAATGATGCTTAAGTAATATAGCATCTTATCCCGCTAAACTAATTAGTATTGGTCTTGGCTCTGTTTTTGTGGACAATATAAATGGGAAAAAAATAACGAGTTTAACAGTCCTAAGGCTATAGCTAAGATTATGATGTTTGGGTTAATTATAAGTGTGAGTTGGTGTTTGTTTCTTGGGCTAAGACTGATGTGGTGAATTATACTAAATAACGGGTATAAACACAGTTAAATGACATTACTCTTTCGTCATCACCACTGATATTAGAGGGCAAACTTTCCTTAACTGGAAAATTTTTTGAGGCCCTGATACTGGGCCTATTTGTGTGTTAGAGGTGGGCTCGTGCTCGCGATCCCAAATTGACGTGGGGTTGAGTTCATTTAAGAGGACTTCTAGTGGCTATAGCAAATCGGGAGCATGAGGTTGTCCGGAACAGGGATGGCAATAAGCCTGGATTATACTTGGCTCTGACCCAGTAGAAGTGAATTTTTAGAGTCCTAATTGGGTTGAGGGTGTGTTTCGGATTTACATTTTAAAATCAGAATTCGCCCATTAAAGTTTTATATATTTTTTTAGTTATTAATATATATATATATATATATATATGATTTATAGTTATACTTTATAAACAAACGTATATATTACATAAAGTATCACATAAAAAATATAATCATGATATTTTTGTATGTCAAAAAAAGTAATGATTTCAAATATGTGTAAATAAATATGTGATAATGATATTCAACTTTCCAAAAATTAAAATATTTCTAAAGAAATTTGTAAATAATTAGTACGTTAGTAATACTTATTATTTTTTTTATATATTTATAAAGTTGTGATAATATATTTTTTAAATTTTTTTAAAATACAAAACAAATCTAGCAAGTCTACCAAATCCAAATCCTTAAAACATTTAGCGAAGCGGGTTCGAGTTTAACCAAACCTACTCTGTTATCACCCTTAGCCTCAATGGAGTTTCCCTCAAGGAGGGCTCGGGTTCAGTGGAGGTATATACCATGGAAAATTCTTACATGGATCGGGTGTACGAGTCCCACCTATGCACCCTGCAATCCAAATTTAGCCACATGTTATATGTATTTTATAAAAAATTTAATACATAGCACGTGGTTGAATTTGGACCTTAGGGTACATACACCTGGTTCATGGAAGAATTTTCCAGGACTTTTTATTAAAATAATATACTTTTATATATTTTTTACCACTTTACCATAGAAATGAAATAGTGAACTAATTTACAAGAACTCGTACACAGTGTGTACGAGTTACTATTCATATAATATTTTTTTTTATTCCAAAACAGTAATTCGTTCATGGTATAGACGAGTTATTGTTCATACATTATTTTTTTAATTCGTGAACAGTGACTCGTCTGCATCGTAGATGAGTTACTATTCATTTTATTATTTTGTTAATCAAGAACAGTAACTCGTCTATGGTGTAGATGAGTTATTGTTCATTTTAATATTCTTTAATAAATATTTATTTATTTTTTTACGAAACCTACTAGCATGCTGAGAAGGTCTAGCATAGTTTGACGGACCTTCATTGACATATGTTGATGTCCTACAAAAAATTTTTATAATGTAACAACGATTAGCCTCAATCTCGACAGCAGGCAAATGTTGTCTAATATTGACATATAGTTCCCCAATTATTACGAAAATTGCATCTCATTTGTAGGATTTTGTGCAGTGGCTTCTATTTCAATGGACAGTTGAATAACTTCAAACTTTAACCACGGGCTAGTAAAGAAGGATAATGTTTGGTCATTATTCTCCTTGGGAGGATCCTAACAAACAAAATAGGTAGCTAATATTTTCATAGTGTGAAAGTTTCGATCCAAACTAATTAAGTTGTACAGTGCATCTACAAGTTCCGTAAATGACACCAAACGACTAATGTAGCTTACTATCGGTAGACAATCATAAGAAACAGAATAATTAGAATGTTGCAAATGGCCCTCGTAATGTACAACAATAGCAATATACTCCATTTTAAGAATAATAGAATAATTGATGATAATTTGGTAAAATAAATTCAACAAAATAAAAGTGGAAATTTTGACTACACAAATTTTGAAAGAAACGGGTATAGGAAAAAAAATGAAGAGATAATTAAACATGAGAATGTTGAAAGAGTTGAGAAAATAAGAATTTGGGGAGGGGGGGAGGGTTTATATAGCTGCCCGAAAAATCAAATTTGCCTTTGCACAACAGCTAATTTTATTACCGTTAATTAGTCGTTGTGCAACGGCTAATCCATTTAAAAAAAAAAAAACAAGTTGCTCATCATTGTCGTATTCGAGTCATTGTACCCATAATAAAAAATAAAATAAAATAAACAGTAACTAATCTACACTATTGACAAGTTAGTATTCTAAAAAATAATAAAATGAACAGTAACTCGTCTATATCATTGACGAGTTACTATTCTCGCTGAAATGAAAAAATAACATGCACAGTAACTCGTCTACACCATTGATGAGCTACTATTCTTGGAATAAAAAAATAATTTATGAACAGTGACTCATATATGATGTGTACAAGTTACTATTCATATATTAAAAAAATAATAAATGTATAGTAACTCGTACACAACATGTACGAATTATGGTAGATTGATTACTTCGTTTAATTCTATGGTAGATTGAAAAATATATATATATATATACTTATATTATTTTAATAAAAATTTCGAATTTCCCATATATCATGGGTGATGGATCAATGTGAATATGTGATAAAGCCACGTGGTAAAGCGTGATTATGTCAAGTCAAAATTGATAGCGGTGGATTTGATCCTATGCGCTTTTCTTTTTGAAAGAAAGATACTTTATTAATCATGCAATATCCGCAGTTACAAATTGTACTGCTATAACAGGAATATCCGTCAATTCTTGTAAATTAGGATGAGTGTTCCTAGCAACGCAATGAGCGACTTTACTACCCAATCGGCTAATATGGCTAATACTAATGTAGTCAAAAGAACTAAGCAAGAGCCTGATAATTGCAATAATATGCCCAATTGAAGATAAGTCTTCATCTTTAGATTCAATCTTAGCCATTAGGGAGGAATTATCCCCTTCCAAGCAAATCTGGTCCCACCCCTGATCTTTAGCATACTCAACAACTTCCAATGCCACCATTAATTCAATGTGTAATGGGTCAACTACATCAAGAAACCTGTTTGTACGCCAGCCAACACAAATGCCTCTGTGGTCGCGACACACCACTCCAATTCCTCCTTCCCTTGTCTCACTAAATATGGCTCCGTCGAAATTCAGTTTAATGACGTCTCTATGCGGAGGAAACTATCGACTAGGTGGAGATTGGCGCATCTGCTGTGTAGGCTCGGTAATGCTTCCTTCGAATGTCGTTTGGTAATCCCTAGCATATTGAACCAAAGTTGTTGGCTCCTGTTTACAGTTCTCATGGACGCGCCGATTCCGACTTCCCTAAAGAGCCCAGCACGTAACAAGAAAAGAGCACCCTTGCTGGTTATCTAAACCTATCAAAACTTTCTCCATCCATTGACGAGGCTCTGCATGAAATTGTGAATGAGGTTCCATGGCAAGTCCGCTAAGGCCCATACCTGCCGGGCAAAATCACACAAAACCAGCACATGTCCCATGTCCTTCGGAAGTGCACCACAAGTAGAACAGAGATCGAAGTGTGCTAGTTTGCGTCTGTGCAGATTATAAGCCGTCGGCAATTTGTCACGACATACTCTCCAAGCAAACACTCGTATATTAGAAGCTACTCGTGCATTCCGGATCTTCTTCCACAAGGAATTCCATGACTCTGAATTCGATTGGTTTGCTTGCTATTCCAGGGACAAACTGAGGTGATACACACTCTTAACGGAAAAAACCCAGTCCACTTATAATGCCAAATCAAATGATCACTGGACGCCGTCCGTGGGAGTGGGGTGTGAAGGATTGAACTCGCATCTTTAGGCCAGAAGGTAGATGTGATCAAATCTCTATCCCAAGTGTGTGTTACCGGATTGATAAGTTGAGCCACCTGTGTCAGCGAACAATCCCGATTCTGTGGTGTGAATGGCTTAAACAACGAGGGCCTATTTAGCCACTTGTCATCCCAAACTTTCACATTATTTCCATCCACGATGCGCCAGCGCGCACCCATCTCAATAATTTTACGTGCCCCCAAGATGCTCCGCCAAATGAGTGAAGGCCTAAAGCCCATCTTCGCAGCTAAAAAAGTTCCATTAGTGTTTTATACTTTTATATAATTTAGATTAAAAATACTACATACGAATGAATAATTTGTATTTACTCAATATTGCTTTTAAAATAATTACATAATTCATTTTCATTGGTATTTTGTCATGTATCTTATCGCATATTTGCGTGCTTTAGATGGAGTGCATGGGATTTCTAGAACTAATTAATTAAGTATTTGTCTAAGAATAATTGATTGTTTGCTATGCACGATTAACCAAATGAAACAATTCTCTCAAATCTTGTTTGCTTTACACAACAATCCCACATAAATTGCAACGAAATAGTAATTTTACAATATTGTCCCTGTGAAGTTTTATGCTAAAAAACCATTCAAACTATTTAAATTTGAAATTTAAATAAATATTTAAACTACCTATCAATTTAAATTAATGGTCATAAGTTCAAAGGATAATTAAAGTATCATGTGAGTTTATATATTTGAATAGTTTTTATATTTAATATTTAAAATAAAGGACAAAACAAGTAATTAGATAATATAGTTCTTTAATAATTTCTAATTTTTACAGTAAAAAATAAGGCAAACAATATTAATAAACTTTCGATACTCATTTAAATTAATCCTCACTTAATCGATAAACTAGAATGATAAAGAAACTAATGCAAAATTATGGGAAGGAAAAATAAAAATAAAAAATAAATTAGGATTGATAAATCGATTTAAACTAGTCCAAGGTTATAATGGTAAACAACTTAATATACATGAGCGACAATGAGGTTATTTGATAAATCCATTTAAACTAATCTCACTCCCCACCCCCAGGATGACGAATCATGAGATAGCGAAGATAAGCTATGAACAGTAGCAGTTCGGTCAAATTGGACGTGATTCCATCGTGATTCATCTTGGCAACCAAATAATCCACTACCCCACCAGTTTGGATCCTCTGCTATGAAACGATGTTACATCTCCTCCTACACTCATCAAAACACGCCACGTGTATTGGTGAGCGGTTGAAATAATTAAAATTTTTTTTAAAGATTCTCTTTTTTTATCTCAACCTCTCATCAATACACATAGCGTGCATTGATAAGTGTAAGAGGAGATGTAACACTGTTTTGTAGCAGATGATCCGGACTGCTACCCCACACATTAAACACAAATCTGGTCTAATTTTCTCAAGCAAATGCAACCCGAGGTTTAAAATTTATGAGATGCAATAGAGTTGAATGCCTTGGAACATTAGTGCAAATTACCAGAAGACAAAAAAAAATAAATAAATAAAAATATGACCTATATACATTGTTTACACAAGCTGCACAGAAAACCAAAAATATTGTATGTATGTTCATCTCTAACTCTAATACTCTAATGTTCATCTATAACTCTAATACTCTACACAAAAGAAAATTTCTAATCTAGAAAGGCCAACACCATTTCTATACGCCAGGGAAAAAAAAAACAAAAACAAAAGTTTCATTCATTAACAACCCAGTTATTATTATTACAGAGAGATTAATTTAACTTGGGAAAGAAAAAGATTTTTGTCACATTTTTATATCCATATATACATTGTCTCCAATTTAACCAACCAACCTTGATGGGAAGACAAAAAAATAAATAATCATCTTCTCTCATGCCTGCACCTCCTCTATACTCCTTATAGCTTCCCTCATCGGCACCCTCCTCTCGTGATCGCTCTCCGTGCAAGTCGCTCCGATCCGAAGCATCTTCTCCATCTGGGCGAGCGAGTTCACGGCGACTGAGTTGGTGATCCCCGGATCAATGAGCTCAGCCAATCTCCCCTCTGAAGCGGCTTGGTGCACCCACTGCACCACATCAGTGCCACCCTTCTGGCTGGGGAACTTGCCGGTCATGATCTCGATGATGACGATGCCTAGACTGTAGACGTCTGATTTGGGGGTGAGCTGCTCGTAGAGGATGGCCTCAGGGGATTTGGAGGCGGAGAGGGCTTGCACCAGCTGCGTGTTGCTGATGAGGGGGTAGAGGGAGTAGTCGGTGAGGAGCGGCTCGTAGTTCGGCATGAGGAGGATGTTGCTGGACTTGAGGTTGCCGTGGGGGAGCTCGTGGGTTGAGAACTCGGTGTGGAGGAACCCCATCCCGCGCGCCACGCCTTTTATGATTTTCAGACGGATCGGCCAGCTTAGCTCTGCATGAGCCAGCGCGCGATCACCTACCAAAAACATTATAATATGTTCAAAAAGTCTAGCTATGTTCAGTCAAATTTTTGTGATTGCATGAAAGCACTTGATACTTTTGGTTCAAAATTCTTAATTTTTAGATTGATTAAGATTATTATTACAAGAAAGCAACTACTTCATTAACAGAATTCATTACACAATATAGTTCTGCAAATTTGTTGCCATAAATCCAGTATAAATGTCTTATCATAAATCCAATATAAATGTTTTATATTTATAATAGAGTCGTCTATCCATCAAAATTTTTTCATTAATAAACGAGTGCTTTATTATAATGCATGAATAGGTATATGCGAAAATTAATATTGCAGAAGCCTACCGTGTAGCAGATACAACAAGCTGCCTTTGGGAACGTACTCAGAGACCAAGAGCTTCTCTTCTTTCCGGAAATGGTAGGCCAACGGCGGCAGGATATTACGGTGTCGTATCCTCCCTAGCCGCCTAACCTCAAGGTCAAACGCATCCTTATTCAGCTTATTCAGATCTCTCATCCTCTTCACGACAACCGTCAGCCCATTCGACATCGCCGCCTTGTACGCCGACCCCAAGCCGCCGCTCCCGAGGACCTCCGCCGCCGCCTTCATCAGATCGGGCAGCCCGAACATCCCCTTTTCATCATTAACCATTACGATCTCATTCTGAGTCGAAGATTTCCGAGACAACTGCTTCAACGCCGACACTGTTTTCGAGGAACGGCTGCCGGTCTCTTTGTAGCTTCCTTGTCTCCTGCTGGAGCTCATGCTCCGCCGGGCGGCGGAGATCGGCACGTGCACGGCCGTCCCCTCGTCCATGTTCTCCTTCGCCAGAACGGTGAAGTTCTCGTCCTTCTTTTTGGATTTGTAGAGTATGGTGATCAACAGAACGGCCACCACGAGGGCTAGTATCACCCATTTCGTGACGGAGCCGCCGGATTCTTTAGCCTCAGACGGCGGAGTATTATCCACCTCCGGCGGCGGGCAGGGCTTGGAGAGGACGGAGCCGCAGAGACCTTCGTTTCCTTCAAACGCCTTGGCTGTAAATCTCGCCATGCTCTGAGGGATTTCCCCTTCCAAATTATTGTTCGAAAAATCGACCGTCTGCAGAGATTTCTGTTCCAACGAAGGTATGGCCCCTGAGAACTCGTTCTGTTGGAGCAAGATCTCGATGATATTGTCGAGTTTCGTCAACGATTCTGGGATCTTCCCGGAGAAGTTATTCCTCTGGAGATGGACCTTTTTGAGGGACCCCATTCCCTCAAAGTACTTTGAGGGTATCTCGCCGGAGAAATTATTTCCCGATAGGAAGAGAGATTTCAACGAGCTGAGCCCGTTGAACTCCGGCAAGGGACCGAAGAAACTGTTGTTCTCCAAACTCAGGTATCGGAGCGACTCGAGATGGGACAATGCGTCGAGATCAATACCCCCACCAGCAGCCGAGAGGTCGCGATTCATGAGCAATATGGCTGAGACGCTTTTGAATTCGGTGTCGCTGCAATCTACGCCCTCCCATGGTCTTCTTTGGTCGCAGGGATTGCTGCCTTTGATCCAGGAACGAAGCGATGTGGAGTCCTTCAACGACTCCTTGAATTCGATGAGGTGGTAATCCTCGCCTATAGAGAAAGAAGGTGGGGTGAGGAGAGAGAATATTAATATGAGGAGAAGAGGAAGAAAATGGCGAACAGCGGCCATGTTGATGGTTGTCTCCTCCCTGATAATGATGGCGGGGGCGGCGGCGGGGGCGCTGTCCCGAGGGGAAAGTGAGATTGGATTAATAATAATAAGTCTTGTATGAAAAATGGAGTTTTTGTTTGAGTAATAGCTTTTGTTGTTTTGGGTTTGGAATGATGTGTCAATGTCATGATGAATGAATTGTAATCTGTGGTTTTGGTGTGGTGTGGTGTGGTGTGGTAGTGATGAGGATGGTGGGCTGTTTTGAGGTGACCAAAGAATATTGGTGATAGAAATTCTGGCATTTTTGTATTGATAAATTAAAATTTGAGAGTTTTTGAGATGTAAACAGAGGTGGAGATTGCATCGACATTGTCCCATGGAGAAGAGAGGTTTTCGGGGGAAGTCATGGCTGCTCTGGTACTCTTCTCTCTCTGTCTATATATATAACAATTGTTCCTTGGAGAGAGAGAGATTTAGCATTGTATGTATGTGTTTTTCCATCTTTTCGTTCGATGTTTTTGAGACACGAGAACGAATCTATGACATTATAATGTAATTTTTACCAACTAAAAGAACAAACTCAGGCAGCAACTAGAATTTTTGATGCTTGACACTCAGCCCCATGATTAGAGATTGACAAGTGTAAGAAGAAGTCTAACTCATTAAATGCATAAAAATTGTTTGGCAAAGTTTTTTGTTTCAAATTCTTGAGAATTGGCCACATCTCTTATGAAGCAAAGCTCAATTCGAAATCATCCTCTTTCAATTAAATGCACTTTGCTGGCTTACTTAGCTATAAATCGATGAGTTTGGCCATTCATTTTGCATCAAGAAAGTTGAGAGCTTTGAAAAATAGAGATTTCGGGAAACACTTGAGAGATAAATTCTTTGTGAAAAAATTGTGAGGTTGTTCTATTGGGGTTTCGGGTTTCATTAGAAAATATTTTATTTAATTGTTGTAACTCTCTGTAAAATTTTATTATAGTGGAATCTTTCCTAGCCCTTGGATGTAGGGTTGTTACTAGTCGAACCACGTAAATATTATGTCATTTTAATTTGGTTTGTTTTATTATCAATTTATTGTCACCTATTTAAATAAATGTACTACTTCATTCGAGTGCTAGCATAACAAACTGGTGTCAGAGCCCTGGTTATTAGTACATTTGTTTTCATATTTCATATTAAATTAGGATATCGACGATAAAATTTAATGTCGAGAAGTTTGATCAAAAGATCAACTTCACATTATAGCAAGTGAGGATGCATGCCAATCTCGTACAAAACTGAGTTCAGAAATATCTAACTAGTGTAAAGTCAAAAGCCATGCCGGGTAATAAATGGGAGGAAATGGATGAGAAAGCTTGCTAGGCTATCCAGTTGTGTTTGACAAATGAAGTTTTGCATGAGATGACAATTGAAAAGATAACGAGAGATCTCTAGGACAAATTGGAGTCTTTCTACCTGAAAAATACTCTCACGAATAAGTTGTACAAGAAACAACGTCCATATTCATTACGAATGAGTAAAGCTACATCTTTGAGTTCTCATATTGATGAGTTTGAATCTATTAGTATGGATTTGCAAAATTGAGATGTTAATATTAATGACGAAGATAAAGCTTTGTTACTACTTTGTTCATTATTCCCTTCACATAGACATTTTAGAAAAACCATATTGTATGGAAAATATACTATTTCTTTAAAAGATGTTAAATCTGCTTTGGAGATAAAAGAAAACATTGATCACTATATCACTGGTCAAACTAGTAATAGTCAGGCACAGGGTCCATATGCAAGAGGAAAAGCCAAACAAAGAGTAGTTAAAAAAAAAAATAGGCCAAAATCTAGATCAGAATCTAGGAGTAAAAGTGTTATGTGTTGGCACTATGAAGAACCAGAGCATGTTCATAAAAATTACGATAAGTTGCAGAAGAATAGAAATGCTCCACAAGACAAGAATAAAGACTCCAGCAAAGCTACTATTGCTGAAAATGAAGGTGGCGTCAACGCATTTCTTATGATCAAGAAACAAGCTTAATTCAACATTGAGTGGATTATGAATATAGGTTGCTCTTATCATATGTGTCCTAAGTAGGACTGGTTCTCAATATATGTGTCCATTGACAAAGGATTTATTTTAATGGGGAATAATGCTCCATGTAAAACTAATGGCATTGGAATAATCCAGATCTGAACGCACGATGGGATTGTCAGAACACTAACTAACATCATATATGCTCTAGATCTCAAGAAAAATCTCATCTCATTAGGCACTATCGATCCCAATGGGTGCAAGTTTTCAGCTAAAGGTAGAGTATTGAAAGTAAGCAAATGCGCATTGGTTGTCATAAAAGCCAGAAAAGCAAATAGCCTATACGTGTTACAAGGCGCTACTGTTATAGGCTCTGAAGCAGTCTCATCATCCTCTATGTCAGATGCTGATATTACAAAATTATGCCATATGACACTTGGCCATATGGGCAAGAAAGATTTGACCTTGTTGAGTAAAAGAGATCTTCTTTGTGGCCAAAACACATGAAAGATGAATTTTTGTGAACACTGTGTGTTTGGAGGCTCAGGTTTGGCACTAAAATCCATAGAACTAAAGTTTGTTTGGATTATATTTACTTTAATCTTTGGGGACCATCACAAGTTCCATCAAAAGGAGGAGGTCAATATCTATTAACCTTTATTGATGATTTTTCAAGAAAGGTCTGGGTTTATTTTCTGAAGTACGAAAATGATGTGCTTGATACTTTCAAAAAGTGGAAGGTTTTGATCGAGAGGCAAACTGGAAGGCAAATCAAAAGCCTCTGAACAGACAATAGTTTGGAGTTTCGTATTAGAGATTTCAACAGATTTTGCGAGACTGGAGGGATTGCCAGATATCGCATTGTAATTAATACTCCACAACAAAATGGCGTAGCAGAGTACATGAATAGAACTATTTTAGAAAGAGCTAGGTGTATGATTTCCAATGCTGGATTGTCTAAAGTGTTTTGGGCTGAAGCAGTTTCCATAGCTTGCTTTCTAATGAACCGCTCACCATCTACAACAATCAAGTTCAAAACTCCTGAAGAGGTATGATCCGTTAAACTTGCTGATTATTCAAATATGAGAATATTTACGTGTCCTGCTTATATGCATGTTAATGAAGGAAAATTAGAGCTTAGAGGTAAAAAGTGTATTGTTCTTGCTATGCTTTTGGGATGAAAGAATATAGATGTGGTGTTTTGATCCTAGTCACTTAAATTTATCATTAGCCCATAGTTTCTTCTGATACAGATAAATCAGAGAGTACATCGGAGCAAGTGGAGCTTGAAATTTCTAGTTCACCTACGACGTCTGAAAGTCCCACTAGCTTTGAACCTTCGATAGAAGAATAGCCTAATACTATTGAAGAAACATTTTTTCAAGAGGAAAGAAGCATTGCTAGAAACAGATCAAGAAGAGAAATACGACCACCACAATGATATACTGATTATTTCTCGTGTGACTTGTCTGTTGGAGAAGAAATAGATTCTATTATCGAGCCAACTACATATTCTGAAGCAGTTTCTTCAAAAGATTCCTCAAAATGGTTGATTTCGATACAAGAGGAAATTAAGTCTCTTTACAAGAATAGTTCTTGGACACTTATGAAGCCGCTAGCCAAGCAAAGGATGTGAGGTGCAGATGGATTTTCAAAAGAAAGAAAGGATTTCCTAGAGTAGAAAAGGCAGGGTACAAGGCATGGTTAGTAGCCAAAGGCTACAATCAGGTACCAAGTGTTGATTTTAATGATATTTTCTCACCTGTTGTGAAACACAATTCTATTTGTATCTTGTTTGCTCTAGTTTCCATGCATCATTTGGAGTTAAAACAACTTGATGTTAAAACAACATTTTTACATGGTAAACTAGAAGAAGAAATTTATATGCAACAACTAGAGGATTTTGTTGTGAAAGGAAAAGAAGATCACATTTGCCTATTGAAAAAATATTTGTTCGGTCTGAAACAATCTCCGAGATAGTGGTATAAAAAATTCAATTCTTTTATGATTAGCAATAGATATTCAAGGACCAACTATGATAATTATGTTTATTTTCAAAACACTCATAATGGCTTATTTATCTATTTGCTTCTTTATATTGATGACATGTTGATTGCAGCTAAAAATATGTCCGATATTGATGAGTTAAAGAAGCAGATGAGTGAACTGTTTGAAATGAAGGATCTTGGTCCGGCAAAGAAGATCATTGGCATGGAAATCGAAAGAGATAAACAAGGTAAGAAGCTATATTTAACTCAAGAGAGTTATATTGAAAAAGTTTTGGAAAGATTCGGCATGAAAAATGCTAAGCCGGTATCTACTCCATTAGCTATGCAATTTAGATTGTCGGTTGTTCTATCACCAAAGTCTAATAGTGAAAAAAGGTACATGACCCGAGTGTCCTACTCTAGTACGTGCAGTTGGTAGCATTATTTATGCTATGATTTTTACATCTCCAGATATTTCACATAATGTTAGTATAGTTAGTAGATATATGTCTTGTCCAGGGAAAGCACACTAGGATGTGAAGTGGATTTTGAAATATTTGCATTGTACTTTAGAAGCTTGTCTAGAGTTTTGTCGGAGTAGTGGATCTTTGGTTGGTTATGTTGACTCTGATTATACAGGTGATATTGATAAATAAAAAAAAAAGATCACTAACAGGATATGTATTCACTCTTGGAAAAAGTGCAATTAGTTGGAAACTTCATTGCAACCAATGGTTGCGTTATCTACTACAAAAGCACAATACATTGCAGTGACTGAGGTAGTAAAAGAAGGAATTTGGCTAAAAGGCTAGCTTGGGGAGCTTAGTTCTTACTCAGATGAGACCATTATTTTCTATGATAGTCAAAATGTTATTCATTTGACTATAGATTAGATGTTTTACAAAAGAACTAAGCATATTGATGTAAAGTTTCACTTTGTTCGAGATATTATAGCGCAGGGTAAAATCTCAGTGAAAAAAATTTCTACACATGAGAATCCCGCAGATATGATAACTAAACCTCTTCCAAGGGTCAAGTTCAAGCATTGCTTGGACTTGATTGGTGTTGCCGATAGATGATGTATTTGGCGGAGATGGAGCGATACTACTATATGCGTTGAAATTCAAGTCAAGGTGGAGATTTGTAAATGATGACTAAAATTTTTGGTGCTTAACACTTGGCCCATGGTTAGAGATTGGCAAGTGTAAGGAGAACTCTAGCTCATTAAATGTATGAAAATTACTTAGCCAAGTCTATTGATACAAATTCTTGAGAATTGGCTACATCTCTTATGAAGGAAAGTTCAATTTGAAATCTTCCTCTTACAATTAAATGCACTTTGCCGGCTTACTTAGCTATAAATACATGAGCTTGGCAATTCATTTTGCATCAAGAAATTTGAAAGCTTTCAAGACAAGTGAGTTTATTTGAAAGTTTTGAAAAATAGAGAGTTCGGGAAACACTTGAATGAGTGTGCTCAAATTGGGGACGAACTAGAACTTTTGAAAGAAGAACAAGGTTCCACAAATAGACAACAATTAGTTACAAAAACAATTACCGAAAGTGCTTTTGCATTATTTTGTTGTATTTTTCTTGCGTGTCTCAGAAGTAAACATATATATACACCAAAAAAAAATAGTAAATAAATAAATATGAGTTGGCCTATATATACACAGATGTAAATTAAACTGCGGAGAATATAAAATTTAGAGAAAGATGATGAGCCTACCTGGATTTCACGACAGCGAGTAGGTCTTCTGCTTCGACATCTATGTTCATATATGCTAAGACCCACAGTATCAAGATATCCAGGAATGACTCTCGTTTCCAAATAGACTAAGTAATGATCAATGTCATATATCAAAACTTAGAACAGAGAGTTCAGAGTGTTGAATAACCACCTCGTCTAAAAGTTTAAGCTATTAGAGATGGAGAGTTATTATATATATATATATATATATTACTTCTCCAACATAGAGTTAATGGGTCATATATAGAAATTAAAAGAATATTACTTATAATAACGTAAACAAAAAATAGGTGGGTGCATGCACTCACGTGAAGATCAATATTCGTGTGAGATTGAGTTAGATCACCGAGATGTTTTTTCAAAGTACAAGGGTCGTAGCCTCGTAGAGCTTTATCATAACCAGCTCGTATACGCACACGTAGTAAGAGACCAATAGCATTCAAGTATACCTACATGAGGCATATTATCATAATTAGATACAATGTTAAATTAAAGCAACTAAATATATTGTTTATTAGGATATATATATATATATATATAAATAAATTAATTAATTAATCATACAACATATATAATATACCTCCCTCGCATAGCATTGGGTTTTTCTAGTTTTTTCCAGATGTAATGCTCATGAATTACCCATACTTTTCATATAGGAGCAAAGCCTTCCAAGTAATATAGACACACATGCCACCAGTTGTGTGTATACCGAATTCATTCATGGAAATTGATTAAAGATAAAATTAAACAACTCTTGACTGTTTTACATAAATTAATCATATATATGCGGCCCGCATGTGTGTGATAGAGAGAGAGATAGAGAGAGAGAGAGAGAATACATGAAAGATTGTAAAGCATTCCATGATATTGAACACTAGAGCATGAAGTCGACTGTTTTTGGGAAATAAGTAGTCAACTGGTAAGTATGGCAAAGCCGCATATGTATATGAGATGGAAAATTGAATTAACCACAAGAATCAGACAAGCATATGCACAAGTACTAATTATAAATGAATCTATTTAATTAATGATGAGTTGAAAAGATTAATTATAGAATTGAGCGGGCAAATTAATTAGTTAATTATTTATAAACTCACTGCATGATGTGTGGCAGCGTCTTTGGGGTTGATCTTAATTGCCCAAGTCTTCAGCGTCTTCGGTGCCCAAATAGATACGGAATGACACCTAACTTGGGTGGAGATATTCCACGAGGCTTGATGAGTGATCAATTCAAATAGGCTCCCAATCGCTGGTAAGGAAGTGACCATGCTAATGCGTTGACTGAGCTCACCAAGTCAGCCGACAATCCCTTGTCGCCCGTAACTTATCCAGAGATTATGGTGCACAAATGCAGCCCGTGGCGCTCAGGAAGCTCTAAGATATGCTAAGAGGAATGTTGGTCTCGGGTCCTTGACCTCCTAGGAGGCAACAAATGTATGCGTAGCCAGAAGCATCTTTAGTGAAAACCCTCCAATGCTTAAATCAGAGTATATCGAGCAAAAAATCAGAAGGAAAGTGCAAAAGAATATATTACTCAAGAAGGAAATCATACCCATGAACAATGCCATTGCCTTCTCTGTATCATTGATGTGAGGCGTTCGTGGATTAGAGCTGAAGGGGCATATTGCCGCCACGTTGTATCGAGCATATTCTCTGACACAGGTAATGGAGATGGCTAAAGTGCAACGGTGTATCAAAAACCATTACTAGGGGACCACTACAAGAAGAAGTAGAGGACCGCTTTCGAGTAGAGGTCCTCAAGCATCTTCGAGACAGTCTCAGGTAGGTCTTGAGTACCAATTTTTGATTTGGTAGGATTCAAGAAGACATCCTCGACACTGATGTGTAAGATATGCGTCATGTATTTTTGTTAGGATGAAGCAAATATATATTTAAGTAATATATGAAAGACAGAAATTTCGCCTACATCAAACATCAAAGAACTTAGTTGGGGGCAACCCAACCATCTTGTCTAAGTTCATCTCTTTTCGTGAAAAACACCCTTAATCTTTTGCATACTTGATCGATTACCCGTTGACTACAACATAATCCATTTCCAAACCTCACCAAATATATATTGACACATATTGCTTCAACGACTATTCATACAGATTTGCGCACGCACACAAACGAACAAAAAAGCACCAAGATAGATTTGTTCAGTGAAAGCATGAGCGCATGAAATGAACTACGGATTTTTTTAAAAATTGACCCAAAAAAGTGTTGTGTTTAATTTTTTTGGCATGGAAAAAAGATCCTTGTCAAAAGTAACCTAAGTCGTTGTCATCGTTGGAGACTTTAATGAAAATCGCCATTGTGGGTGGCAAGTTTGTTAAAATATTAATAAAAATTATATAACTTTAATATATTTTTAGGAAAAATAATAATAATAAAATATTAAAACTCGCCAATACTATTGACGAGTTCCACAAAATATATTCACAAAAAAAAAAGAAAAATAGTTAAAAGTCACCATTGATGGCAACTTCAAAGTCGCCAACACCGATAGCGACACCTTTAAATTTTTTTTTTAATACTCGATTGAACTCGTCAATGATGTTGGCGAGTTGTGCATTCTTTTTCTTTTTCCATTGCAGAATTCGCCAACATGGTTGGTGACTTCCGCAACGGTCAGGAAAATTATCATTAATTTAACCATTAAAGGGCAATGGGTGGCTTATAAATAACATTGCATACACGAAATTTTTTTCATCTTCCTCTCAATATTCCTCTCTCTGTCTGTCTCACTCTATCTCAATTCCCCTCTAAATATTGATCTCGCTCCCTCACAATATTCATCTCTCTCCCTCTCTCTCTCTCTCTTTCTCAATATTCCTCTATGTCTCTTCCTATCCGGTATATTTTTCTTCTAATTTGTTATAAATAAAATGGAATATATTAGTGTTGCTATGCATTATGGACGCCAAATGAGTCATTCAAATTACTCCATTTCATATAATCGCCCACCGATTGGAGTAACTTGGATTAGTCAATCATCAACATTTGCCGATAGTGTGGACGTAGTCTATAACACAATCGGTGTAGATCGGAATAGTTTCACTACCAAAATATTTGATGCATACTTTCTCTATAGCGATCCTCCTATGGAAAATATTTTGGTGATCAATAATGATTCGACATTGTCTTTCTTTGCCAATCCATAGTCAAAACTTGAAGTTTTACAATTGATTGTTGAAACAGAAGCAGTCGTTCATACTACTACAATTGAGATGCAATGGCAACAACCAACTGGAAATTATATGCCACTTGTCACGGAAGGCTTTCGAAACTCCAACCTGAATAAGTTTTCAATAGATGATACCGAGTTCGTGGATCTAACATTTAACATGTATGAGTTCCAGCATGACAGAGCAAATTATACTGGAACATCGGTGTATTCTGACAGAGGTCTGTCGAACCAATGTGGACTATTATTCCGAGCGCGCTCCGCCACAAAAAAATGATTCCGTTCCAAACCATTATGCAAATAGCTTCCGCGATGAAGAATTGTTGGACTCTGATTCAGACGGTGATGACGAAATTAACAATGAGGAGAACGATGAGATTGAAGTTGTAGCTGAGTTAGCCAAAGAA
>JAOWBU010000149.1:0-50000 GCA_026212405.1 Petrea volubilis | reverse complement strand
TATAGTAATAATTTATTTCTTTTTTTTTTCTATGTTCCATTAGCCCTTTTTTTTTTTTTTAATAATACATGATATAAACCACTCACACCTACTAGGTTTCGAATCCTAGCCATTACACTTCCCACACCTTTAAGGTGGGGTACATGTCCATTAGCTCAACACCATCACATTAGCTCCATAAGGTGACACTCCATCTTGGTTATCAACAAAGATCTCTTGGGATCGAATCAATTCATCCCAAAATAGAATTCTACTAAATGTATACAAAATCTAGTAAAGTTAGCCTTCATAGCACTTGGAATGTTCCCAGATTATCAAACTCAATTAAAACCCTTCCATACAAGAACAACAAGATTCTAATCTATTTATCCTCTTCCAATGAATCCAATCCTATTACCATTAAATTCACTCCCTTCAAAACAATCCAATTACCAATCATATATATTAAATCAAAATAAGGCAAACCAGAACCATATAAGGAAATCAAAACCCCCCCATAATCCTATTCAAAAGCCAACACTACATAAATATGTCAACTTTCCTAAGATATCAAAACAAAAAACAAACCAACTAACCTGACAGCAACTAAATTCGTTAGCATCAAATCCCGAATGGAATCGATCAACAAACATATTAGATCAAATGAAAACAAAACATAAAGAAACCAAAACCCCTCCGCAATCCCATTCAAAAACAGCCAAAGATCTCAACTTTCTCAACAAACATAAACTCACCTCAGAGCAACTAAATTCATTGGCATCAACTAACCGAATCGAATCGATCAACGCACGCATTGTGTGCCTCTCTATACCTCCTTCTTGAAGATATTTGTCCAAAAAACCCTCATCCACAAGCTTCTCCCCAACTCTTGATCCGTCAAGAGCTTCAATCTCAAAAGCCCCATCGGAAAATCTCGGCAATTCCTCATCTTCTCCTCTTCCGATCACACTTTCCAACTTCTCTCCTCCCTCAGCCATCGCAATTCTCTCCGGTACCATCCGAATGCTGCCCCCTTCACATATCGAGCTCCTCAGAGTCTCGCCGTAGAAGCACCTGAACCACCCGCCGCCGCCGCCACCGCCTACGGCGGCGGAGGCGGCGGTAGGGAAGATTTTTCCGTGGGATTGTGAGATGGGTTTCAAAGGGTCAACGCGTTGGGTGAATCCGTTGCCGAAATATGCTTCGCAAGAACGGAAGGGGACATCGGAATTTGGGGACCAGGGTAGGTAGGATGGTAGTATGGGCCAGGGTTTCAGGGAATATTCCGGTGACGAGCGGTGGTTAGACGGCGGCTTGATGCGGCGGTGTTGGTGGTGGAGGTGGTCCGGGTGGGAGGAGAAGTAGAGGTAGAGAGAGATGAAGTTTAGTGTGAAGAGAGAGAGCAGAATTTTCAGGGTCCTGCTGTACTTCATGTTACTGATGTCTGTCTGCCCTGTTTCTCTCTCTTCTCAGTCTCTCTCTATAAATGGTTATGACGAAGTGTGGTTGAATTTAAGTCAGGGCTTACGAAGACGTAACTGCTGAGCGTGTCCGCTGGGTTTTTGGCACCTAGGAAAGTGCGTTCTTAAATAATATATTTATGTATATATAGTATTACTCAAGAAGTCAATCACACTTTAAGAAGAAAGAAAGGTAAACTAGGAGACATGATTGCTCTCATAATGAGCTGCGTGGCTGGTGTATCTTCTTCTATTATTTGGAATGGAAATTTGTTGAGGAATTTAAGCCTCTTAGAGGCCTTCGGCAAGGAGATCCTCTCTCTTCATATTTGTTTATACTCTGTCTCGAAAGGCTGTTTCATATGTTTCTAGAGAGAGTTTGTAAAAAAGAATGGGTTGGCATTCATTCATTTGATTTAGTTCTTTTTGCTGAAACTGACGAGGCACAATGCAAAGTTATCGAAGAGACTCTTGAAAGTTTTTGCAATTACTCCGGTATGAAAATCAATTATCAAAAGTCCAAGGCGTTTGTATCTACTAACGTTCGTAGAAGTATTGCTAAAAGAATCAGTAATAACTTGGGTATACCTCTCACTCAAGACTTGGAAAAGTACCTCGGTGTTCCCTGGCTTCACAAAAGGGTTAGTAAAAATCAATTTGAGTGCATCATTGAGAAACTCCAACAAAAGTTGGCAAGGTGGAAATGTAAAAACACTATCTATGGCAAGTAGAACCATTCTCACCAAATCTGTCTTGAACTCTATTCCGATTTATGCTATGTCTGTTAATGCTTTGCCTATTAATGTTTGTGACAGAATCGCTAAAATTTTTAGGAATTTTATTTGGGGTGAGAGTGACAGTAAAAGAAGAGGTCACTTAGTGAGTTGGGATACTGTTTGCAAGAATAAGAGAGCTGGAGGTATTGGGTTGAGAAAGTCCCGGGAACTCAATTTGGATCTTCTTTCAAAATTTTCCTACAAATTAGCTGCAAGTTCTAACTCTCTTTGGGCATAAGTTCTTATTAATAAATATGGTAATTCTGGAGATAATGTTGAGTTTAGGGGGGAAAAAAAAAGGTACCTCCCAATTTTGGAGAAGTTTGTGTAATACTAAATCCATTTTGCAGTTAAGCTTGAAATGAAACTTGGGCAACAGCGGATGTATGATATTAATGCATTTTCCCAGTATTTCTCCATTGTGTGCATGCAGTTTCACATTGTGAAACATGATTCAATTACATGCTTGAATTTTGATATCCTATTTTTACTCTCTTTTGAGATTGGCAATGTATTAGAGGAAGATGAGGAAAAAAAATGATTTTTCGGACCAAGCCCAAGAAAGAATCCTCCCTTGAGTCCAAGCCTAAGAAAGACTCCCTGGACCGACAACCGTCTTGAAACCCAAGTTCAGGAAAGACTCCTCCCTGGAAAACAGGTCCAAACCCATGGATTGTCTTGAAGGAGAGGAGTAAGCATGTGATGGCTTGATTTATAGAACCTAATAGCCACATCCCACCAAAATCTCAACAAACCCCCCAACTACTTGAATTTTATGAAGGAATCCAGCAGGGCAAGTGCCTTATTGAATCTACATAAGGCCTAGGTTCTTATAAAGTGAAAGACATGAAATTCTGACACTCTTAAGCACTCTATTGCGCTTAACCACATTCTCTATGACTTTTCTAGCAATTTTTTCATCATTGTGTTGCTTTCATTATTCTTTTATCATTGTTGAACAAATTACTCACACAATTCAGTGGAGTGCTAATCTTGTTTTGCAGGTTTCCTCCCCTAAGGTCGAGTACTTTCACGTGAAGTGTTGAGTCTCGTTTTCCACATTACAAATTTAGAGTGTTCGAAAAAATTGTAAGCATAAGATTTTATAAAGTTATAAATTATATATATATGTATGTATGTATGTATGTATGTATTTTATTAATTTTAAGGTATACATCAGTTTATCATAAGTAAAAAATAATTTGAGACAAAATAATTGGATGTTGAAAGAGCCTAAGTTTGAATACATGACCTCTCTTTGGGCAGAGGGGCGATGATACCACTTCAATTAAAGGGGTTGTGATATTTTTTTCCAAATGACTAGTTGTCGGCATATACTTAATATACGTGTAAAATACACGTATATTAAGTAGTGAATACATTTATTCTTTCTAAAATTTGTGCTTTTCAAAATTTAATATTTTTTTCAACTAACACAAATGATTATAAATTTTATAACCATTAATATATTATACAATGACTAGATATTTAGATTAATTGGTACTGAATACTCGATATAGAAAAGAATTTGATTAGATATACAAGGATCATAACTGAGTTAAATATGAAAATTCAAGTTGAATTGAGTGTTATAGGGTTGGGGGTATTTTAGAGAGCATCTTGGTAAATATACTTAAAGAAATCACAGAAGAGTCTCATACTTTATATACGGCAATATAGCTATATCATGTCATGAGGAATTTTAGATTCTTAAAATTTTGTCTGGAATTGTTCGGCAAATTTTAAATTTATCTAATATGAAGTTATTTAAAATTCTTTCATTGAAATTAGGACTATAAATGAATCAAACTTGATTCACAAAATTCGCAGGTTCAACCTCAAGCTATATTTCATGGGTCTCGAGCTCGAACTCATATTTTACTGTGCTCAAACTCAATTATTTCATCCAACTTAAGTAATTTTAGAAAAATATAAAACATAAACTAATATACATCTATATAAAACACAAAGAAAAATATTTAAAAAGAAAAAGCTTGTGAGCCGCTTGAAAAGTTGAATAAGAGCTTGTTTGGATGTGTTTAAAAAAAGTGCTTCTCAAGTGGTGCTTTTTGTTTTTTAAATCAAGTTGTTTTGCTTTTGGATGCAGTAATTAAAAGTGTTTTAAAATATATTTTTATTTGAAACTATTTCAGATAACTTTAAAAAAAACCACTTTTTGGCCCTCTTTTTTTTTGTAGCTTTTGCTTTTTGAAAAAACACATCCAAACATAATTATTTTAAATTTGAAGTTCGAAAAATAAATACTTTCTCCTTGAAAAAAAAAAATTCCATCCAAACAAACTCTAAAACTTCAAATTGAGTTTAACTCGAGCCGCTTCTTTTCTAGAATGAATACTTCCTTCAGATCCTAATTCTTGAATAGAATCTATCAAATTAGAAATTTCCGAAAAGAAAAGAAAATAATTAAAAAACAAAAAGTTTCTTGTTTGATGTTATTACAGTTGTTCCAAGAAGGAAATAATATTGATGGTCAAAAATAAAATACAGCAGGATATATACTTGCCCACACATGGAAGCTATTCTTTTTCAAACTATACGACAACAGTTGGAACTATACATTTGAATTTATGTCTTGTTGGCCTAACTTCATTCTCAATATCTTCTCCGTAACCAACTCATATAAAGGAAGTCATCCCAGACTATCTAGAGAAATGAACACATTGCAAAATAATAATAATAATAATAATCTTCATCACTATAATTATCTAGACCATAATCTGAGCCACATATATAATGATATCTCGGATTAAATTGAAGAAAATGGAGAAAAATAAAAAATACAATCTAATAACCAAAAACAACATTGGACTCAGATTTCCAGTTGCTAGCTTTCTCAAATCCATTAGTATAGTTCTCATAATCCTCAATAGTCTGATCAATTTGTTCTTGGCTATTCATCACAAAAGGCCCGTACTGCACAACGGGCTCTCCCAACGGCTCACCTCCAACCACAATGAATCTCAACGGTTTCGAAGATTTGTTGCACGCATCCAGGCCGTCGCCCGGGCCGAGAAGGACCAGGTGATGCGCGGAGACGGGAGAAGATTGTGAATTCCCAAATATACCCTCGCCCTCCAATACGTATACGAATGCATTCCACGATACGGGTATGGGTTGTCGAATGTGGGCCCCGGGCTTGAGGGTGAAATCCAAGTACATGGTAGGGGTCCGAGTGTATATTGGTGACTTGATCCCCAATGACTCTCCAGCTATGACTCTCACTTTAACACCATCTTTTGATGCTTCTGCTATATCCCTGCTGTTCATTTCTTGATACCTTGGCTCAATCCTGTTGGATTAAAAGCAAAAAACACTGTTAGGCCACGTTTACTTCTATGGTTAATGGTGCTTTAGATATCGTAAAATATTGTCGTTTACATTTTATCTTTGAGATAATTACATATACACCCCCTTGATATTTAGTGTAAAATACAGTTAACCCCCTCCGAGGATTTACATTATTACTTAAAACGCCTCTGAAGTCAACTTCTATCTTACAGTGAGATCCCTCGAGGTTTTGCATAATTACAGAGACCACTCTTTCTGCCGATCTTTGTCTCTCATTTACACCTGCTAAAAGTTGACGATGAGGCGTGTTTCTATAATTACACAACCTTCGACCCTTGAATTAGGTGTCCAGATCGCGTAAATAAACCCCTCAAAATTCGATTGTTTAATGTTTAAAATTACCATATTGCCCATGTTCCGTAAAATAAAGGGTTCTTTGCATTATTATTTACAAAAGTAAAACTAGCCTTAATTATAAGTAAATGAATAAATAACTCAAAAGACTTTTTTGGTTTTAGTCCTGAAATCAAAATATCCCACTAGCCAAAAAAGGTCAAAAATTGTGTAGTGGTCCAGGGGCATAGTCACTCACATTTTGTATTTGGAGGAGAGATTAATCCACAATTGGAGGCCTTTCTGAGTCCCGTGAGGCCCAGCAGGCATTTCTGAGTGCACAATCCCTCTGCCTGCAGTCATCCATTGCAAGTCACCAGCTTCTATTGTGCCCTTGTGCCCCTCAAAGTCCTCATGCCTCACTGCACCCTGCACACGCACACGCACACACAATATATATATATATATATATATATATATATGTATATATGTAAGTTCATGTTAATTAACTAAGCCCACAAAAAATAAATAAATAAATAAATAAAATAAAATAAACACGAAAAAGGTGTTTACCAACAGACTTGCGACGAGCAAAACTCCAGATCTTATTACATCTGTAGTGCATTGTTTCGCTATAAATGTGTTGCTTTCATGTGGCGGTGTTCATCTTTATACGTGTATTTCAAATCTTTTCACAAAATATTTCTTTTGCTAGATATTATTATTATTATTATTATTATTATTATTATTATTATTTTGGGGGGGGGGGGGGGGGGTAGATATGTTATAGTAGTAATTTTCTCTTTCGGATTTATTTATTAGGTTATTTTCATTATCTTTGCTTTGAAATTTCATGAGTTTAGGAAAGTTGACCAGTTGATTAATTATAAGTTAAACATGATTAGGGCATGTAATTTTGAGTTAGAATATTATTTGTCAACCTAAACAAATCATTTATGTTGCTTTCTTTACGCTGCACAATCACAATCTACGGCGGACCATATATATATATATAGTCTCCACATAATAGTAGAATGCCAATCATAATTGAACACGATATCAATATGCCAATCAAACAAATTGTCCAATTAATTAATTACCTTTTATTGTGGTTTGGCTGAATTTTGATGTGTACTTTTGGGCTATTGTAGAGGGGTTAAACAATAAATACATTATACACAATATATATATATATATGTATAAACAAGAAAACAGAGAGAGAATGAAGAAAAACAGAATTCTTGAAATTTTGAATGTGGCTATACCTGCAGCATGTAGGTGACAGTCTCAAATCCTGTAAGACGATGAAAACAGATGTCAGTGACATCAGGACTTACAATGTAAACACAAAATCCTTAATATTTATCAGATCAATATACATATTTATGACATAATGTTTGGAGATGAGACCTCTGTGTGGGTGATCAGGAAATCCAGCAGGGCCCGAAACTGTTAAAAAAAAAAGAAAGAAAGAAAGATGATCAGTCAATGAGAAAGCAAGAAAATTTTGCCAGGCTTAATCTTATTTTGAAGCCTCAACACGGCAAAGAAGGAAAAACAGAGAGAAGAACCCACCTGAGAACTCATCGAGAACAAGAAAAGGATCAAAATATTTCAGCTCAAACCTGAAAATAGAAAAAGATAAACCCCATCTTTACGTGTATATGTATAAAACAGAAATTTGTTCTCAAAGCTAACATAGAAAATAAACTTAGTATTTGACGACACTGACCTTCCAATGCTTCTTCTGACAGTAGCACCGAAGCCTTCGTGTTGAGGCCTGGCCAGGAACTTTCTGACCACAGGGCGTGGCTCTCTCACAACATTCGACATCTCTCTCTCTCTCTCCCTCCCTCTCTCTCCTCTGTTTTATTGGGTTTTATAAGTTGTCTTGTTTTTTGGGGGGTTCGGTAAAATGAATACCTGTTTGGTGAAATTTAAAATGTAGATGTTCGATGCATATCCCCTGTTTATATAGGACTAGGAGGTAATGCACGAAGAAGCACCGAGGAAACTTAAAAAATTCGTTAGTCGATTAATGAGGAGGGTCAAACCAAAAAAGTGGGGCCTAGGGTGTTTACTTGACATTTAGGGAGTCATAAATCTATTTGCCACATATTGCATCAGCATGACTCTCTCAGTATGTCAGCATATTAGAGTTTCTTGTGTCATGCTAATGTAATAATACTATGCAAAATGTGTGGCTAGTGCTCGTCAATTTTAGGTTCTATAAAAAAATATTGTTGACGTTTATTAATTTTCTAAATTCTAAAAAATAATATACCTAACTATTTGGATAAAGTAGGATTTCAATCATTTTTAGAATATTCTGAAACTTTAAGTCATAATTGTATTTCGTGAAAATGTTATTATTATTATTATTATTATTAGTAAAATCAATATTTCTGTGTAAATTATTTTTTATTGAGATGGTAGAAAAGTGTTGTTACAAAGAAAATATATATTAATGTAAAGTTATTATTACAATTAAACAATTTATAAGAATTTTCAAACATATTTGGGAGAATTCACTTTTTTTTTTATTCAGAAACTCAGAAATTCCAAATATATTATTTATGGAGCTTATAACTTTTTAACAAAAGATTTATCAAGTCTCCCTCCTTAAAATTTCTACAAGCCTTTAGATATTTTCTTTTTTAGGAGCTCATAAACTCCAAAAAAGATTGTCAAAATATAATATGTAAATCACAAAATCTCGAATTTGTAAGTCTCACGATGTAAAATTAGTGTTTATTATATCATATTCTTACTATTTTATATTTAATGCGAATAATTAGAGATTTCACTATTGTAATCCTAGTTATTCGTGTCTAGTTTTTTAATAAAGTGATTTAGTGCAGCATTAAACTAAAATTCATATCAATAATTAAAAATTATAATGCGCTTAAATCAGATACTCAAGCACCTGCATTCATTATTAATATATTACAAGTAATTCAAATCCGCCCCTTTTTTTCTTTTTTGTTGCAACTAGAAAGTAGAATATCACATATCTTCAATTTAATCATGCGCTTCACGAAATCCACTTATAGTCATTATTCCAGGAAAAAGATAAAAAGAAGTGGTCTTTTAGTCATAAGCAGAGTGATTCTTGGCTGGAAGTTAAACATTCAAATGGAAATGTATGCATTACTTTTTTAAGGTATAAAATTCTATTTGAATCTCTCTCAAGGGAGAGAGAGAGAGAGAGAGAGAGAGAGTACAGGGGAGAAGTCTGATATTCCCTTAAACAATGATGGTACATTTTTCGTTATATTTATTAATATACGACAAGCGTACGATAGTTTGTAATTAATTGATAAGTGGAATAAAAATGTTACATCATTATTTAATAAAAAATCTGAATTGTGCTATAAGAAAAAAAATACTAATAGCAAAAAATAAGATTGTAATATAAAAATTATCAATAGTGATATATATTTGGTGACATTACATATTGTTTTGTAATATATTAATTAAATATATTTAGTGAAGACATTTTTTATTTGATTATATATGACTTAATGGTGGTACAAAAAAAATAGTGTTTTAGTTGTCACTATTAATAATTAGTGACACTCTAATGTAACAAAGTTTATATAATTTTTATCTATCGCTTAGTTGTTACTATAAATGTGTCACTAATTTTCTACGGTGATTACTTAAATACAATTTTTATTATTGTTGAAATTGCGAAAATCATTTTCGTGTCAGAATAAAATTTATTCTCACTAAACGTTTATATTTAATGGTAATTTTTATATTGTAATCTGACATTGTTAATTTTTCTTTTTCATCGTGGTATTGGGATGAGAATACGTTCTTCAAATTAATTACTGTCGGAAATTAATCAATTACGGCTCATATTAGATTAAATTGAAAACTTCTGATATGAATTGAGTTGAAAAATATCCATACATTTAATACTGTCAAGATTATGCCACGATCTGTATATAGATTGTTTTTTATAAAAATATATAGCATGTAGTATAATTTTTACCACAAATATATTTGTGCAGTCTAATACTCGATGCATACAAGAATTTTCTCTTTTAAGCTATAATGCACGGACACGACAATACGAAAAATCTCAAAATTTTAGGACACGACACGACTCTAACACCGTTGTTAAAAAATATTTTATATTATATTACATATTTATAATTTATTAAATTAAAGTATGTGATAGATAAATAGTAATATTCATCATTAAAACAAACACCTCTTAATAGGGTTATAAGATTTAAAAATTAAAAAAAATATATTTGTTATTTTCAGTGTCTCCACTAAATTTTTTAAAATTTGAAAAAAGACCCAATTTAATCTTTGTAATATATCAAAAAAGCACTAGCCATTTTTTTTTTTCTGGACATGTTTTTGCTGTGTCGGACACATGTCGGGATTGTTTTCATGTCCGATATTGCATGGAATCATTTTTGACTATGTCCGTGCATCGTAGCTTTTAAGTTCCCCCGGAATCAAATTCTTCAAATATGCCCAACAAGGATCGAGTGATGGCAAGTGAAGACAAAGCAACGTTATCCTCGCCACAAACTGATCGTATAAGGAATAAACTCCTTTTTGTTTGGAGTTATCTGTTTCTCATCCTTAATTTCAAATTTTCAATGGGTTCACTAACTTGGTCTAATTAAAAATCCTTTCAAGTATGAACGTACGGTCATAATTAACATTCATCCTAAGATATGTGGGATAATTATATTCTCATAATTTGGAGGATAAAGACATAATCAATTTAATTTATTTCAAAATCTTAATTTGATTATTTAAATTTTAAGACTGAGTCACTAACAATGGAGGTTCTTTTTTTTTATATAAAATAATGGAACACTACAAAAATACTTATTTTGCAGTGACAAATCAATTTATTATAAATTTATATTAATTTTTCCGTCACAATTGTTTCATTAATGATTGTGATTTTTTTTCATTTTTTTCTTTTTTTTTAGTGAAGGGTCTTGTTGAGCTAATTCAAATTTTAACAGTAAAAATCTAACCATCATTTATAAGACGTCATACATTCGTGATATAGTCGTCAGTGTTAAATTTTAGAGTAGTCAAATACCTTGGCTTGAATTCTTGATCATAGATTGTAAGCACCAAAAAGCAAAATTAGTTACTTTCCAAATATAATAATAATAATAATAATATAAAAAAAAAAAACTCTGAGCCACAAGAAAAATAGTGACAGTACTGGAAACTGCTAATAATATGTATTCAATGTCAATATATTTTATTTTACACGTCAATATTATAATATTATGATGTGACTCAATAATAAAATTTAATATTTTAATTATCATTATTAAAAAGTGGCATAATTCCTATAATGATAGTTTGATAACGAAACCTTGTTATCCAGACTTTGTGATATGATTTTTCTTGTAGTAGTTACTAAATTGTAGCTATAAAATTATTACTAACAACTTTTATTTCGTTATAGTATGATTTAATGACGATCATAATTAATGTTTTTGTTATTTTTATTGACAATTAATGACAACACTATAGTGGCAATTTGGTAAGAAAAAATTGTCATTTGAATTTGCAACTAGAATTTTCTTTTTTCTATTATTGGTTACTTAGTTGTCAATATAAAAAAAAGTCATTAATTATCAATAATAATAATTTATTTTGTAAATTTATTAAAGTTATGAAAATTATATTTTCATGATAAAATCGAAAAAAAATCACTAAATATATTTAATTAGTTATAAATTCTGTATTGTGATTTGATATGTTATTATTATTTTTTCTTGCAGTATTAAGTAAAGATTCGTGCAGCTGAAATACATTACCTTTATAAATGTAATAATAAATCATAATAGTAAGAAGAAAAATAAGACGTCTTTTAAGGACATAAATCTAGTGATGCAAACAAATCGAGTCGATTTGTGATCAAAAAATTTGATCAAATTCAGTTTGACTCGATTCATTTATATCTTGTATGGAATACACCTTGGATTTTTTTTTTTTAATTTATTTGAGAAACTTCTAAAATAAATGTTTAGATGATTAAACCAGCTAGCTAAGAGTCCACTTAATGAGCTGTCTCAAATATGTACGACAGTGAAATAAAAACTGTCCAATCAGATGGATAGATCGATACGCCGAACAAACGACTTATAAATATCTCTTTTATTGGTTCCCTGTTATTATTATTAGTGTCTTTCTTTTCTTTTTTTTTCTTGGATAGATATTATTACTATTATTATTAGTGTCTCGCGACTGCTTTATGGTCAAGCCCCCAATTTAAATTAAAAAAATAAAACAGAAAAATCGGGATGGGCCTTGGGAATGGCGTCATTATAATTAAAGCATGACGATAGACTATGTTGCTTGTGGCTATGTATTTAGTATTTACCGACAGTTCTGCGATTTCATAAGTCACGTGTTCAGGTCGCATTATATTGGATCGTTTTGACTTTGGTATATATGTGTTTTATTAAAAAAAAGTAATATGTAAAATGAGGATAAAAGAATTTTCACATTTATACCTCGATAAATTTTGATAGCTTTGCAAGGAAACAAAATTTCATTTTCTTTTTCTTAATTTGAGCAAAATGTCTTTCATGTTATAAAGTGTGACGACTAGTATTAAACATTCCGCATTCATTGAATAAATATACAAATATTGTATCATTTAAAATAATTTGAAAATTCCTCCCTTTATAAGCTAATTTTTAAAGTTTAGTTACATTCAAATTTGTTCATTTCTTGAAATACGGTATCAAAGCATGAATCTATTTTATCAACTAAAATTGGAAGATCAGTTTAGAGTCCATTTGGATGAATTTTTTTTATTTTTGAAAAAAATTACTAATTTTTTGAAAAAAAAATATTTTAAACAAAAAATATTGTGTTTGGATAGGTTTTTTTTTAAAAAAAAAAAATCCAGAAAAAAGTCAAAAAGGATTTTTTTTTTTAAAGCTACCCTATAATAGCTTCAAATAAAAGCACATTTTAAAGTACTTTTAACTAATGCATCCAAATACAGAATTGCTTGGCTTAAAAAAAAAGCCCTACCATAAAAAACATCATTCGAAAAATATTTTTTCAAACTCATTCAAACGGGACCTTAATTAATTAAAAGAAACAATTAAATTACACAATGCCAAATTGTTTAATAATCAAATATCTTATCTTACTCTAAAGTAACTCTAACAATGAATTTATCTTATCTAATAAAATTTGAACGTCGGCTTAATTAGTTAAAAGAAAAAAAAAATTACACAAGACCAACTCATTTAATAATCGAAGATCTTACTCTAAAGTAATTGTAACTGACAAATATGAGGGACCAATTATGTAATTTGGCCGAATTATATATATATATATATATATATATTGCAATAACCAAATAAGTTAGTAATAGAAAAACAATAACCCATAAAAGACTCCTCAATCAAGGTTTAAAAAACGCAGCCATCATGGGATTCAAACTTCATAACCACGAAGTTAAGAGCCTTGTGCTCTATCAATTAAGCTAGATAGATTTGTAATTATTTTAATTTTAAATTGTCTACGTTCATATCAAGGCTCCAGATTTAATATGAACCAGTCACGCTAGGACTTTGAGATATTTCACAAAGTTCTTTCCTATTCATTTTGATATGATTGTTGTTTTATTATTTATTTATTTATTATAACATCAAAGATTAAAATTAAATAAATACATAAGTCAACATAAAAAATGTTGAAATTAACTTAAAACTTTTAGAAAAGATCACAAGTACTATTGATTGTCACAAAGGTGACTCCACGTTTTGAAACGCGGGTCGCAATTTTTTTTTTTTTTACAATTATATTTTTATAATTTTTATATTAAATATTAATTAATAACTTATTATACGACTTATATTAAGATTTTGTAATTGACCCATCATATTTAAAGTTTAAAATGATAGGTTATAGTAAATAAAGCCCGCAAGCAAAATGTAAAAAGATAAAAATGTCTAATTGTAGTTGTCTTAGATTCGAGGTCAAACAAGCACATTAAGTTATAAATTGAATTATGAGCAACTTAAGATTTTCTTAAATTTTTGAAGAACAAATAGTAGGGATGAACAAATATTTCAAAAGAAAATCGTAGTTAGCAATCAAGATTATTCAAAAAGAAATCGAGAGGTAATTTTATTTTATTTTATTTTTGAAAATCTCCCTTCAAATCCGAAATTAAAAAGAAAAGTTATAGATTACCATCCAAGTTAAAGGGATAAAATACAAAAATTGTATTTACTAGAAAAGTAATGTCAACTTTCACATCATTTTGTCTTTCCACAAAGAGAGATTCGTTGGGTGATGCGTCGATCCAATCAAGATAGATTTAACAATAAGGGAATTGGCTGGAATATAGTGTTGAAAAAGATGCCGCATTTTGTTTAATTTGATATATTTCTTGACCAAATATTTGACAAACAAACATGAGAATAGGAGGCTACTTTATTCTTGTTAGTGTATTTAGAGCACAGAATATAAAAAGACAAACTTCAAATCTGAATCTAATAATGACCCCTAGCAATTGGGGATGTAAACGGATGTTAAACGGATTAGATATGCCGTTTTCATATTCGTATTCATTTAATTTTATCGGATATCAGTACGGATACAGATATTGACGGATATCTAAAGTCGGTATCCATATCCATATCCACCGGATATCGAATATATCAATATCTGATTGTAATTTTTAAAAATTAAATTCAATCATAAATATTTGAATATTCGTGTCCCATTAAAAATATTTAAGTATCTTATTCAACTGAGCTAGACGGGCCCATTGCTGTGAGTCTTTCTAAGAACCATAAATTACAAGCCCCTAAAATCGCACTAGAAAAATTAGATACAATGAAAAGTTTTCATTGAAGCTTAAAACAATCATAAATAAATAAGCTTATTTATCATACTAAAAACAATAAAATTATATGTTTATGTATATATGTGTCTTATAATTGTTAAGAAATTTTATTTTTGAGTTTTAGATTATACATAGACAATTTATAATCGAATTGTCTATAATTGTAAAAGATTTATCCATATTTTTAAAAGATTCAAATCAATCATATACTGAAAGAAAAGAGAAATATGAAATAGTGGTGATACCAATTACCAAATATTATATATGAAGTTGACTTGAATTATTAAATAATTATTTTGACGATATTCATCAAGGAGAATATGTTTCACATTGTTTCAATATAAAGAATTCGTCATTGATGGTTTGAAAAAACAATGTTTCCCATTGCTTCAAAATACGAAAGTCATTATGGATGATTTGAAAAAATAAACTTGTAAGCATAAAATTACTTTTAGCTTAAAATAACAAATTTATTCCACTATGTTATAATATATAGTGTTTCTTTTTGTTTTCTAGTACTTAGATGATAAATAAATTTTATGGCTCCACCACTACTTACGAAAATCCAGAATAAATTATTGCGAATATTATTCCATATCTACAACAACTTGCGTATATGGAGATATTATTGAAATAACATGTTTTTGAACAATTTGATCAAATCTTTATAGATGATTTTTAAGTTGCGAAAGATATGATGTGAGATGTGATTTTATATATTTTTTAATATCTTTCAACTAAAATATCTTATTCAAAAATTTGGATTCGTCTAAAAGCACCTTATTCTATAGATATTCCCACATAAATAGGTAATGGTAGTCCGGAAGTATTATCCTATTATTATTATTATTATTATTTTTATTTTACAACTGTGAGGAAAGTCAATTGTGGTCACGTTAGTGCATGGTGATTAAACATTTGCAAGAATCTATAAAATAATACTTGCAAGTTTTGGAGGACTAATTTCAAAAAATAAATGTTTAATGATCAAAGTACAAAGTATAAAATTTGAAGGGTTAAAGTACAACTTAAACTTTGAACTAACAATTTTTTCTTCGAGAAAAACTAACTCAAAAAACTACACTGAAACACAAATAAAATTTGAAGAGCTAAAATGTTAGCTATTTTAAAGATGATGGACTAAAGTTATTCAGACTGTATTCTTAAGGATCAGTTGTATAATTTTCATAATTAAATACCGTTACTGTATAGGTGGGTATCGTTGTGAAAGACCTATTACTAGATAATTCATGGGTAGAGCCAAAGAGTGTGGTGCGAACTATACAAGTTACCAATAACATTGATTAAATGAAATAAGGGCTCCGGTGTATAGATAAGACCTCACCGTTTAAGAAGTAACCATAGAAACGATAAAACCTACTATTTCTTTATCCATTTTATTTATATTTCTTTCTCCTCCAATCAGGATAAAAGATCCCATTGACGCAGCTAATCCCATGCATATTGTATGGACCTCTGGTCGCATAAATTGCATAGTATCATAAATAGCTATCTGATAATTTGTAAAATACATAGGCTTGTGACACGTAGGATAAGTCATAAAAAATATATGAATTTATTTTACTATTACTAATCTTTTTTATAGTCGAAATAAACGAAATTACAAGTTGTAATGTCGCACTAGCACTTTGATCGATTTCACAAAGTTCTTTGCTATTCCTTTTAAAATGTTTTTTTTATTTGCTATTCCCCCCCAACACCCCCCCCCCCACCCCCCTCAAATCTAGATTGATCTAAATTTTACATATATTTTTTTTTAAAATTTAATTTTTTTCTTCTAAAATATAGAAATACCTTTAATATTGTTTAAAAATTCAATATTGCAACTTCAAACAAAAAATTATGGCTTTGCCCTTTTCTAGTGTAGTAATACCTCAAATACCAGAAAATTTACATCAATGAATTTTCTTTTCTTTGCTTCAGAAATTCGTAGTTTTCCATTACAATGTCTGCAATCGAATGGTCACCTTGTTGGGTTCCTCAAATCAAAATATGTCAACAAAACGTCATTACTCACATCACAAATTGCACCATTGGTCTAGTGGTTGAATAGTACCCTGCCACAGTACAGACCTGGGTTCAATTCCCAGCTGGTGCAACACGGCTGTGATGATAGCTTCTGCGCTCTAATGTTGGGTGAGGGTTACCCAGATATCCGATATAACTTGGACGATATCAGGCGCATCTGAGCCCCTCTGCCTCTTTCTTTCTCCTCCTCCATGTAGACATGTTCATGAACTTCAATTTTTCACTTCAGTTATCCTTCGATTCTTTTTATATTATGATCAGGAGAATGCCAAAACACAAGCATTTATCCTCGACAACAAAAACGACACAATCCTCGTCGCATTCAAAGGAACAGAGCCCTTCAACGCAAATGCATAGTCCTTAGATTCAAGGAGCCGGCAAGATCCACAACGGCTTCATGAAGGCTCTAGGCCTGCAGAGCAGAAAAAGGCTTGAGAGAAATTATAAAGCCATGTTTATAGTCACTAGACGTGTATTGTATTTGATAGGTGTGGAATACAAAATGAAGTAATTTTTCAAGTGTTTGTTCAATATAAAAAAACAAGTTAAATATTAAAATGTGATTTCTTCTAGGGTCAATAGAACTCAAGAAAAACAATACCCACAATTGAAAATTAAGAAAAAACGCCCACCGTGGGGCTCGAACCCACGACCACAAGGTTAAGAGCCTTGCGCTCTACCAGCTGAGCTAGACGGGCTTGTTACAATGTAATATGCGGTAAGAAACAAGACATTTTCTACTAAAAAACGTGATATCATCAATTTAAAATCTTCTGCTATTTCATATTACACAACCAAGAATAGAAAGTTAAGCAAAGCAAACTTACTGAATTACTTGGTAGGCGTTACAGGTTTTGAACACTCAGCAAGAGCATGTTGTGGGACTGGAAGACTTGGCATGAGCTATTCGTGTGATGAACACAATCCCTTTGCATGTTTGGATGCAAATAAATATGTGTTTATTATTGCATCAATTACTGCATCAAGAAAACAGGGGAAGTTACTGAAAAATATTTAGAGGTGCATAAAACGATGAATCTATTGTTCGGTATCATTTATTATTGGGAAATGGATAGAACACAACATATAGATACAACCTCAACGAACTTACATCACTCGCTTGGGATGCTTAGGAAAATGCAACTTAATCAACACGGGAAGTTCAGTAAGGTCGAACTTAGACTTGCCCAACAGAAAGCTCTTCAGCTTTTCATCACACTTCACTACATTCTTATTGACTGGATCCTATAGATTAAAAAAAAAATGAGGCAGTCAAGCCGAATGGCAAAAACAACTCAATAGCATGCAACATAAGCAAAGCTCCAAGTGTTCATTATCTAAACAACGATAGGTTTGTTAATTCATCACAAATAAAGGTAGCAATATATCATCGGTATTCGGTAATTAAGCACCTTAGAGACATTTCACTAATCATTGCCGCAACTCTTTGATGAAAGGTCTTTTTCCCTTCTGGAATATAAGTTGAAGAGTTGCAACATCTCAATGAAAGGGTGTGTTCTTCTTCTAAAACAACACTTTATTCATTATTCTTTTGGCTCTTGAAAAATCACATCAACTTAATTCTGCATGCTCGAGATATTTGAGTTACGAATTCGACTACTGAATCACAGAGGCACACAGCATTTACGGATCAACGCAACAAAGTCAAGCTTGAAAGAAGCAAAGCGATATTCTAACATGCATATCTTTGTGGAAATAGTCAAGAAAAGTTGGATTTCCTTATCTCACGAATTTTCCATGATTCTTTTTAAAGCAATCAGGTAGAGACAATGAGTTAGCCTCATCATATTATTTTTGCTAATGAGGTGTAGCAAAAGCATACCAGTGGGCAAAACAACTCAATACCAAGTGTTCATCACTGAAACCATGATAACTTTGTTTTGTTAATCACAGAAAAAGGCAGGAATGTATCATCAACATTAGACAATTAATCACCCAAGAGGCATTCAAGCATTGCGACCGAGCATTAGCGCTGGTCCTAAAAAAGGCTGCACCCCTATTCAGAAGTAGAAGGCCCGACCAGCACTATTTCACAAAGGGAAATAGAATAGCTGGTCTACCAGGAAAAAAGGAATAAGAGCGGCATTACGCCCATCCCAACATTCTAAGACAGAGAGAGAGATTCATACCTGCCAAAATATCTCCTAACAAACGGGCCCGGATCTCTTATGGAGCCATGCTTTCCTCACAGCGCCCTCCCAGGAACCATTGTTGCAACTCTTTGATGAAAGGTTCTTTCCCTCTTGGAATAAAAATGTTGAAAGTCGGGTTGTGTTTTCTTCTATAAATTCAACACTTCATTCATCATTTTCTCCGGCTCATGGAAAATAATTGAAAAATTACTTCCAACTTAATTCTGCATACTTGAGATTGAGTTGTGAATTCATCTACCGAATCATGGAGGCACACCAACGTTACAGTTGGACACAGCAAACTCAAGCAAGGAATATGCTCACACATATCTTTGGGGAAATAGTCAAGAAGAGAAGTTGAATCCCCTTATTTCAACAGCTTTCGATGACTTCTCGAGGCAATCAGGCAGGGATGATGTAACTTCATCATATTATTAATGGTAATGAGCTGTAATCAGTTCACCCCACTTGACTTTTGGAGCTAACTAATACCACATTAGAGAATGAACTAGCACTACTTTATCAAACAAAGCCAAAATCAGTTGAAGGGATCAAACTTTTACACCTCTTGATTAAGAATCATAACATGAACATATCTCAAACCTCAGAAAGTAGGGGCTGACCAATAAAGTAGACAAATTTAGGAGCAAGAGTTATTCCCAACTCAACAAAAAGCAAATATGACACAGAGTAGACAGTGTAAGTGTGTGTGTGCGTGCCGGGTGGGGGCCAGATCGAGCCTGGAGATTGTTCTCCTTTATATATGACCAAACCCTCCTGAAGCAATTCAGATGAGAACTCTGAGACTGACCCATGAAATTTCTCAGTATTGTGGACAGATTTACATGGTCAATCAAATCCACAACTTTTTTAGGGTTGTCTGTAACAGCCTTTTTTCAAACGCTGTGGCAGCATTTTTCCAGACTCTAATTTCTCTTACCAGTATCTGCACTCCCGAATTTCAATTAAACCGTCACTCAAGCAAATATCAGCTGCCAAACCATCATATAATCCTCACAGGTCCAATATTTCTGGGAAAACCCAAGCATCAATAACAAAAGCCGTAGAAGAAATAAATGAACCCAGGTATTGAAGACGAGTTATTAAGCATTAGTGTCATCTCATGTTCAAAAAGCGGTAATAGAGAAACCATAAATCACAGAGTAATTTCGTCGTAACACCTGAACTGCCGAGTTGACAATTGCACTTCTGTATCTGTAAACGGTATGTACGTACGAGAACAGAGTGACGGACCTTGCTCCGAGGAGCTTTTATTTGCTGGACAGAACCTTCTAAAGTTGAGGATAGGAGTATTTTTTTAAATATACAAATTTTTGAAAATTTTTAACTGCAAGAGAAAACTTGATGATATATCTGGTTTTATAATTACATAAAATTCAAAGGACTTAAGTCTATTTATATCAATTCTCAGGAGATAAAGCCCTAATCTGATTATATTTTCTGAAATAGTATTGCAATTTCCTTTTGTTTAGTTAGAAACTTTTATAATTTATATTAATATATACAGAAGAGCGTAACGCTGATCAAAATTTTGCAATTTTCACCAAATATTTTTTTCCCCAGAATTTTAAATTTTTTAAGAGAAAAAATTTGGTTGGCTGATCTTTGAAAATAGTAATGAAAAGAATAACTTCCTCACTTAATCAAATAACTTTCATGTTACGTTTTAATTGATATTTATAGGCCGTTTCGAGATGATTGTATTAAAAAATATTACGTTTAATTTTACTGAGTTTTGTTTACATATATATCAATTTCTACGAGTTTTTATTTCATCCTTCAAAATAATTAAATTTGAAGTAAATCAAAGAACTAGTATTTTTAACAATATAATATAATATTCCACATTTATTTTCAAACTTTGCTGTCATAATTTAATTTGTACTGACATTTTGCTGTGCTTAATTTCTTTTTGTATTTTTTGCTGCTTGACTTCATCAAGTTGATTAAATTGCAATCTAAATATCCAAAAAATTTTGGTCATTTGATACAATTATTTAATTCAATAAAAAAATGGATTATATTGCATTTTCCTTCTAATGTATGATGAATTTTTAAAGGGCAAAAAAAGTGCTAAAGGAAAAAAATAAACTTATTAAATAGAAAATAGAACCTTTGTATAAATAAAAATAAAAAGACTAACATCAGTGTGATTTAAAAAATAATAATTTATATTTTTTTATCATTTAAAAGACACTTTATATTTAATTATAATTTCTCCATTGATTTTAAATCCGGTAGACAAGACGAGCTACTGTTTTCAAGGGAAAAAATTAGAAAAAAAAAACGCCCACCGTGGGGCTCGAACCCACGACCACAAGGTTAAGAGCCTTGCGCTCTACCAACTGAGCTAGACGGGCCTGTTGGTGTGTATTTTGTAAAAACCAAACTTACGCGCTTGTAAAATGGCACTACGAGTATCAGCCATTTTACGAAGTTCTTTATTATTCTTACTATGATATTAGATATTTTATTTGTTTTCTTATAATATCAAATATTCGAATTAAACTAATTAATTGAAATTTGCATAAATCAACAGATGTATACATAATTGAACATATAAATATTGAAAATAATTTAAAAGTTTAGAAAAATATTAAAAAAACTGGTGAATGTCCTTGCGAAACGAGTTCAACATGCTAACATGCAAGGAAATTTTACACAAACTGAATTTTTTTCTTCACTTCACAATTTTTTGTCACATAATCGATTCTTTTTTCTTTTTTCTTTTTTCTTTTAAATAAAATACCAACATCTCTAGTAACTACTTCGCATCTTTGGTCTGACTTTTAATTTCTCTATAATTTTTTCTCTCCACTGTTCAACAATCTTATATTTTTTCTTTCCTATTTACTTTTAATATAATATAATTAAATTTTATTTGAATTTTTTTATAATGGGATAATTACGCTGGGGTACCCTGAGGTTTGCTTAAATTACAAATAAAACTCTCTTGTTTGGAAAATTACCTAACAAACCTGGAATTTGCAAATATTTTACAATGTCAACTTTCTATCTACAAATGTTAAGATTGTAACGGAAACTGTCAAATTTTTATTTCGTTCTTCTTATTTTACCTTTTTGGTCAAAGTTTGAACATATTTGATTAATTTTTTTGAACTAAAATGCTCTTTGGGTCAAATCTGATTTTGTTGTAACTCTTATTACTATCAAATATTTCTACATGAATCAGACCCAAAAGGCATTTTAGTCCTAAAAAATTAATCAAATATGTTCAAACTTTGACCAAAAGGGTAAAATAGGAAGAACGAAACAAAAATATGACAGTTTCCGTTACAAACCCTAACGTTTATAGACAAAAGGTTGATATTGTAAAACATTTGCAAATTTCAGATTTGTTAGGTAATTTTCCAAACAAGAGGATTTTATTTGTAATTTAAGCAAACCTCAGGGTACCCCAGCGTAATTATTCCTTCTATAATTATTGTGATAAAAATTTGTATTCTATATAACAAAATTAATTACATAATTAAATTATATTTTATTTTTATTTTACACACACATCAAATGTACATTTACATCTAACAATATTTAATAAATGACTACTCTGTTGAGGTTTCACAAATCAAAATAGTACAGTGCCAATTGATATACCATGATTTGTTATCAACAAAAGTGGCCATGGACCAAATTGTTGATAGAAGCACTGGTGGTGTAGTGGTAGATTATTTTCCTGCCACCGTATAGATCCAAGTTTGATTCCCAGTTGGTGCATAAAGTGGCTATGAGGATGGTATATGCGCTCAAATGGTGGGAATGGGTTGTCCACCTGTCCGATAATTTGGACGAAAAATTAGTGCATCTGAGCCCTTCCTTTTTTCCTTCGATTATCCTTTTCCGATTATTAAAAAAAAAAAAAATGTGCCCGAACCCATCTTGTTACTATTAAAGCTCATTTGGGTGAGTTTTTTAAGAAGAGAATCGCTTATTAAATTTTTTGATCGACAATTATTTTGCGATCATGCTCTGGACCACCTGCAGAGTTTCGGACTCCGCAATGGCGCCAGAAAATTTTGTGGTCTTGAAGCGATTACGTGGTAATTGTGTTATGGCCGTCATGACTTCCATGCATGATGCAACAATGTGTGAGAAATCAAAATTACTAGCTCAAATTCATCATATTTTAATTTACTGAATATGTACTCTGTCTTCAAAGGTTAAGGAGTTTAGCGTTATGGTTTAAATTATGATATAATATGCATAGGTGGTGAGTGTATGTATTAAAAAGAAAAAAAAAAACTTGAATTTACCACCATGTTAGTATTTTGGTACCCTCTATTACTTAATCGACGCACCAGCAAGAATATCCAATTTAATATAGATATAACTTGCTCCTGTTTTGATTTCTTGCTATCTCTACTATTATAAGTGCAAGTGCTCTAAAAGTCTTTTAATTGAATTTTTGGATGGATTAAAATATTTCTATTTGTAATAATATTATTTATAAGGACAATTGTGTAAATTAATTTTACTATTAAATAGAAATTTTTAGTACATATAATAGTGATGATAGAAGACATAACACTACGGACTAAGTAAATGTATAAAATCTACCAACACTGAAAAGAGTATATGGAGAACATAATAGGTTGGTAAACTGTAGGAAAACCTTTTCCGATGTTGATTTTTCCGAAGAGTAGTCAAAAGTTTATGATTTCAATTATCAAAAAAAAAAAAAAAAACACAAAAGAGAGAGAGTTTTTCGATTTTTGTTAGAATTTTATTTCAATATATGAGCATTCTAATATTGGCAGCAACAATGAGATGAGTTTATTTATTATAAGAAAATATCTATATTATGATCAGCAATAAAGTGAAAAATATACAAAGAAAAGTGGACTTAAGTAAATTGTTTATACTATTCTCATCATTTCTGTTATTTTCGATAGAATGAGTGTATAAAGAAAATCAATAAATAAAGGATAAAAGTTCGGATAAATGGATAAACAAGATTGTACTTTATATATTTTGTAAAGAAACGAGTACTAACTATGACTGCTCACATTATGATTGTTATTGGTAAAATATATCTTATTTTCTTAAAGATTTTTGATTTAATGCTATATTATATGTTTGTTATCTTATATATTTACTAGCAACACTGCACACTCTACGTATGTATAAAATATAAAACATATATATATATATTTCAATTTAGTACTTAAATTTTTTTTTAGGATGAAAATATAAATATATTATTAAATTTCTTTTATAAGAATGCTTTTTTAAGAATTATTTGAAAAAATTCATTAAATTATAATAATTTTAAAATAAAATAATTATATGAAATAAAATTACATGATAAAGAATAAATACAAAAAGAAAAAAAAAATCAAATAATTGTAATTAGAGAAAGTGGTTTGTGGGTTGAGAACATGGATTTTTTAAAATTAGATGTAATATTACAATATTGACATTTTTATTTGCTTATTTATTGCATGTGTTTACTAATTAAAAGGATAAAATTGGCACATCAAAATTTGGTATCCAAATTGAATCGATTTCATGTGAATTTTCAATTTTACCCATAATTTTACATATTTCTATTTATTTCACATAAAATTGACAGACAAATTTTATAAAATCGCATAAATAACTACCATTTATGAGACAAAAATGACTTTTTTTTTTTATAATAGTATAGATGAACATTACTTTAATTTAAAAAACTGGACACCATTACAAAGAATTGAAAAAAGTATGTGCTTATCAATTATTTAGCATGTGAATTACTGGACTCAATCATATATAATGGATTACTGCTTATATAGTAATATGTATTAGAAACAGTGTTCTTAGATTGAGTTCATAGGAAAAAATTATTCTCTTAACGTGTTAACATTGACGATAAATTTATCAAGAACCTCTAGTCAAGATATAAAAATATTTAACAAATTAAATTACATAGTAATTATATCTATGTATACAAATAATCATTATTTCTTACAATTATATTTATAAAAAGTAATAATTTAAAAGGTCAAATAGAAAAATGTAAAAAGAAACTATTTTTAATGATATTACTAATATACTCGATCGTCATTAAAATATAATACTTTTCTGGAGTAGTCTAACCAGATGACAAAGTATGGATAGACAGATCACTTGTGTAATTCTATTAATATCAAATATTATTGATGTGATCGGATTTGGTTCGCAGGACACGTCACTCCGAGTAAAGGTGTTGTTCGAGTATGACAGTCCAAAGTTCGTCCAAAGTCCTAGCAAGGGTATGAGAATGCTGGTCGGGTCCTATTCTGCAAAGATGGAACACACGTGAGGCTAGCCGAATGTGTCTCCGGCAAAGACCCTCCGACGCTCAAGTCAGTATTCGAGCAGGTAATCGGAAGGTAATAATCTGCGTAAGAGTGAATTTTGGAAAGCTTACCCTAATGATCAGTAACGTTATACTATTTATAGTAATTTGAGACGGGTGGGCCAGATTAGGGTTAGACTGGCTCAGCCATGTCGTTCGTACAGTGATATTCTTTGGCACGTGTCGTGGATGTGTCGGGTACACCCATTGTCAGAGACGGTTATTTTGGGGACCACATCGAGGATGGTGCGGGACCACTCGAGGAGAGGGATTATTTCGAGGACGGTACGGGACCTCTCGAGGAGAGTGGACACCCATCGAGGGTGTGGCGACTCTGTGGATAAATATAATCGAGGAGACACGAGATGATGGGGAGCCCTCGTAGGCTGTGACCAAACTCCGCCATCAGTAAAGAGGTTGTCGCCTGATCGGACTAGGTTTGACATATGGCGACTCAAGGTTGGAGGTTTGTGCTGAGCTGGCCCGACGTGGCTAGAGGCAGATTCGGCCACGTCATTAGTCCCCCCAGTTCATGGTCTGATCGAACCGCTTAGAACGAGCAGGCTATGAACTGTTCGAGAAGGCGCCGCTTGCGATTCCGCCCACGCATTCCCGATCAGGCGTTGGTGATAATTTCGAAAATTGACCGTTGGGATGTGACCGTTGGTAATAATTGCAGGCGTCCGTTGGACTTCCTGAGGAGCATTTTTACCGCCCTAGAAATAGGGGTTCCGGGCGCGGCTACAGGCACGTCATTTTAATATCGAGTTGAGATTTCATTCCGAGCATAGCCTGAGAGCACCGAGCGCACCGGAAACACTTCGAGCAGCCAAACTCTTTCTTCGACCAGTCAAACCTAGGTACTTCTTCTTCCTCGATCTTTTCCATTTCTGCTCTCCCTTTTTGTTAATCTTCCTTAGACAACTATAAGTCGGTCTGGGGGTAGTTCGGATAGCAAAAACCGAATAGTGGAGTCCCCCCTCGGGGAAAGTTTAAGCGACATCGATTTGTCCTTTTCTTTGGAGCCTGAAGCCTCTATCGAGGGGGCATCATCTTGATGCCCGGGCGAGGCAAGCACAAGCCAGCCGAGGAGGGGCGGTAAGAGCCCGAGTAAAGTAGAGGAGATAAGGAGGCGAATGGTCGCCGAAGGCAGAGAGGAGCTCCCTCCGATGGGCACGGCGTTCGATGTACCGGTCCTTTCGTGGAGACCCGTCGACGGGGAGGGGAGCCAGCCTGGATCTTCATCTCAGCGGAAAAGGAAGGCCATAGCGGGCAACCAAACGACGGTGAGCTGGGGCAACATCGTCGCTCATAACACTGATCGGGACGTGCAGAAGATGATGAACCATTACATCCATGGCCCGTTTAGTCTGATCTGGCCGAGCAGCGAGGATTCCATCACGGATCCTCCCGAGGGGTGCATCCCTATCCACTATTCTCACGTCGAGAATGGACTTAGGTTCCCTATCCCGGCCTTCATTTGCTCGACCCTGAATCACCTTCATCGTTTTCTACCATTGTACCGAGCATAACCCCACCATAGCTAACTTCTCGGATCTTTTCCAAATAAACCATTCGAGCAGGTCCTCCCCGGACGATGAATTTAACTACTTTTTTATAAGCGCCAAGAAGGGGAGGAAACTCATCGAAACGGCCTCGTCGTTGTACGGGGAGATTGGAAGCAAAAATGGTGCTTCGTGCACTCTGAGGTGAGATGGCCGGTGAGGCGGGTCCATAATCCGGAAGTGAGGAAACTCTCCCTGGCCGGACTTGGGTAGAGCAGCTAGACAAAGGAGTGGGTGCTCGGCTAAAAGGCATTGGGACTATTGTGCCCCATCTTCCTCACCCAAGAAAGGTTTTTAGTAAAGGTCGGGCTCTTGCCAGCCAGGCTAGATACCGAGGATATTACTTTTGGTATCCACAACTTATTATATAAATTATTTTTTTTTTGTTTTTGCTCGAATTTCAATAAGGTTTTTTCCTGCTGTTCGGATAGCTTTGCATTGTGTGATCGAATGTCAATAAGGCGCGTGTTGGCCCCGAGGGTGCCCCCATGATGGCTGCCAATGCTCCGGGAACCGCAGGGCATGCCGTCGTCCCACCAGCACAAGCCCCTGCTCGGGCGAGCGTCGACGCAATCAACGTCGAGGAGGAGACTTCTCTTGTCCGGAAGAGAAAGGCCCCCGACTCGACACTTCCGGTGAAGACGATGGGGCCCACTCTGAAGAGAGCGGCCCAAAAATCGACCAAAGGCAAAAGGCCTACTGACGGCTCTAGCTACACCTCCGAAGAGTTGGAGGTGCTCGACTATCCGGACGTTCCGGAACCCTGCTTTGGCTCCAAGCTTAGGGATCTGTCCGGTCAGAGCATCCTTGGCGGAGAAAATAAAAAATTGGCCACAAGGAGCCTGCTGAACGGCGTTTTCAAGGCCGACCAAGTGATCCTCTCCGAGCTCGACGATGCTGAATTAGCCCTTAGCATTGTGGAGGATATGAACACCCTCCAACAAAGAGTGTTCCATGGCCTTCATCGGCTGGAGGTCAGCCGAGGACGTTGCGACAAGGCTGAGAGGGAGGCCAGAGGAAGCCGCCTCCAGGCGGATCTGGATGAGGAACGGCAAAAGAATCAAGTCGGTCAACGGGAGATTGAAATGGAGCGGGAAAAGTCCTGCAAGCTGGAGGAGCGGATAGAGAAGCTTGAGCTCGACTTCAAGAAGAAAGGTTTCGAGCTGGAGCATCAGAATGGCCTCCTAAAGAAGAAGGTCGAGGATGGCTTTACTCGTGCCGAAAAAAGAGGCCGCCGTGAGGTGAAGGTGGAGATGAAGCTAGCCCTCCCTGACTTCGAGAAAGAGGCCATGAAGTGATTCATCCACGAACCGGTGTTCGAGTATGCCACCATTCTCCGTGGGGCAAACGACGCTGTCCTCGGGTTTGAGAGGGCTTTCAACCAACTGAGGCTCGAGGCGTCATTCCTTAATATTTCCCCATGGATGGCTACGGTATCCATTTGAACGATGCCGAGGAGGAGGATGCCAAGGATGATGAGGCGTTACCGGCGTATGAGGACGCGGAGTTCGCCCAAATGATCTCCATCGTGCAGAGGCAGGTCCGCAATGAGGAGAACAAACGTTTGGGACGGCCTCTTTCCTCGGATGTGGAGCCCGATAATGCAATCATTGTGGACCAGGGAGGGGCCAATGTGGGGGCAGCGGGCACCCCAGCGATGGAGAGTGGTTCTGGCGTTAGGGCCGGGGAGACGGCGGAGGCGGCGATCGAGGAGAGAGAAGGCGCGTAGGCCTTTTACATTTTGTTCATTTTTTTCAACATCTTTTCCCTAACAAATTGTAAGCCCGATGAGGCGTTACTATCATCTTTTTTATTTTATTTTTATTTTTTCTGAGCAAACTGTAATCCCGATGGGACAACGTTTCATTTTCCAAAACAAATTGTATGGCCGACGAGGCATTGTTGCATTTTTCGAGGAAGATGTAAATTTCCATGCTTTTAATGAAAGCGCTCATTTGAAAAAATTACTCTTGGTCCTTGGAATTTGCTTCCCATTCCCATTTGTGTCAACTAGACATGCTTGTTAAGAACGAAATTTAACTCCGAAAATAAACTATAATTCGATGTGGAACTTGAAACATGAAATTTAAGTGGCGTAAATGCAAATTAAGTTCGACGTGAAATTTAAGCGTATGAAACTTGAAATTTGATACACTATATTAAAATTTGGATCAATTTACAAAGTTTCTCCAGTTTACAAGTTTTCGTTCAATCAAAGAAAATCTTAGAAAACATCTTGATTGCAGAACCCTCCCGGTCATACGTAGAACTTCTTGAGGTTCGTGGCATTCCAAGGTTGGGGTAGTTCCCTCCCCGACATGTCTTCTAGGCGATAGGCATTGTTTTTGCAAATTTTGATCACTTTGAACGGACCATCCCACTTGGGGTCCAACTTGCCCACCGGATGGGGAACTTCCACTTTTTTCGTCACCAAATCTCCAATTTGGAATCTTTGGGAATGGACATGGCGATTGTAGGCACACACGGTGGATGCTCGGAAGTTATCCATCATTCACCTAGTGGCATGCCTTTTGTCATCGGCGAAATCAAGCTCGAACAGGCGAGCGTTAACGTTAGCGATTTCATCGAAGTAGGCCACCCGTGCATAGGGATGCAGCACTTCGGCAGGTATGACGGCATCGGACCCGTAGACTAAGGCGTAGGGTGTATCCCCTGTTGTAATCCGAGGAGTAGTTCGATAAGCCAGAGTACGCCTGGGAGTTCGTCGGCCCAATTGCCTCGAGCGTCGGCCAAAGCGATCTTGAGTCCGTGGAGAATCGTCCGATTGGTGACTTCGACCTATCCATTCGCCTGGGGGTTCCCCACAGAGGTGAATCGCTGCTCGATCTTAAGGCTAGAGCACCATTCCCTCACCCGATGACTCTGAAACTGAGTCCCGTTATCGGAGATGATAACACTGGGGAGTCCGAAGCGGCAGATAATATTTTTCCAAATGAAAATTTTGACAGTGGAGTCTGTGATCTTTGCTATGGCCTCCGCCTCGGCCCACTTCGTGAAGTATTCGACGGCAACAATAACGAACTTTCTCTGCCCGAGGGCCTGAGGGAACGGTCCGAGGATTTCAACATTTATCATCGGGGCAGCGGGCTGGTGGACGAGGTTAGCGTGTATTTGGCATCTCCGGCACCTTCGGACAAAGTCAAAACAGTCCTACACGAGGTTGGGCTAAAAAAACCCTGCTCGAGATACCTTCTTGGCTAGGGATCGCGGTCCGGTATGGTTTCCGCAGCACCCTTAGTGTATCTCTTCGATGACCTCCCGCGCTTGTTGCCTGCTTAAACATCGTCGAGGAGGCCCGTCAAAGCTTTTCCTAAGCAGGTACCCCTGCCCGTCTAGGGCATAGTGGGAGGCATGTCGTCGGAGCCTCTTAGCTTCGACGGGTCCCTCGGGGAGAATGCCATCCTTCATGTAGGTGACTAACTCAGTGATCCAATCCTCTGGGGACTTGATGGCTAGAACACACTGTTCCGTCCCGGATCCGATTAAAGCCGAGGACGAGCTCAACATGGTTATATTCCTTTCCTTTGTTCCCTTCATTGAGCTAGCTAGCTTTGACAGTTGGTCTGCCCTTTTGTTTTCCGCTCGAGGGACCTGCTCGAGCGTGAACTTGGTGAACTTCTCCTTCTCCTTCAACTTATTGACCTCCTTGAGGTACTTTGTCATCGACGCCTCCCTGGCATCGTAATTCTCGTTGACCTGCTCAGCTACCAACTATGAATCGGTCAGGGCCACCAGTTCGTCTACGCCCTTGTCCAGGGCTATTTTCATTCTTGCGGCGAGGGCTTCGTACTCCACTTCGTTGTTGGAGACTGGGAATTCGAGGCGGATGGCGAAATCGAGCTCGTTGCCCAGCTCGTCCCTCAGATAGACATTGGCTCCTCTTCCAGAATTCGTGGAGGATCCATCGACCATAAGGGTCCAAGGCGTCTTTGGGTCGGTATCCAGCCTTGGAGCTGTTTCCACAATGAAATCCGCCAATACCTGGGCGTGAATGGCTGTGCGGGGCTGGAATTGAATATCGAATTCTCCAAGCTCAACAGCCCACTTTATCAGCCAACTAGACACGTCGGGTTTGGTCAATACCTGCCTCAATAGTTCGTTGGTTAGAACTATTATAGTGTGGGCTTGGAAATACTGCCTCAACTTCTGGGCGGAGTGGACCAAGGCGAGGGCCCTAGAGTAGCTTACTCAAATAATAAATGGGGCGGTGGACCCGGCTGTCCACATGAACCAAGACCGAACTGATAGCATTCGAGGAGACTGCCAGGTAGACGTAAAGGGGTCTTCCCGGAACGGGCTTCGATTATAGAGGGGGTTCGGTCAGGTAGCCCTTTAATTCGATGAGGGCGCGCTGGCATTCCTCGGACCATTTCTAGTCCGGAACCACCCTTAGAACTTTGAAAAATGGGAGGTTCCGATCTGCTGAACGGGAAATGAATCTGTTGAGAGCAACAATTCTCCCTACCAACCTCTGGACTTCCTTCACTGAGCTAGGGGGCTTGATGACTAGGATGGCACGGATTTTTGAAGGATTGGCCTCGATCCCTCTATGGTTGACTATGTATCCGAGGAACTTGCCCCCCCGGACCCCGAACGTGCACTTCTTGGGGTTGAGCTTCAGGCCATACTTCCGTAAAATTTCGAATGTTTGAGCAAGGTGCCCAATATGATCGGACTCCCGCTCGCTACGGACTATCATATCGTCGACATAGACTTCGATGGTGTTACCGATCTCCTCCTTGAACATAAGGTTGACCAACCTCTGGAATGTAGTGTCGGCATTCTTCAGACCAAACGGCATCACGAGGAAGCAATAAGTCCCTGTTGCAACAACAAACGACGTCTTTCCCCGGTCCGCCTCGGCCATGTAAATTTGGTAATAGCCTTGGAAGGCGTCCATCATGCTCATCAACTAGCATCCCGCCGTCGAATCGATGAGTTGGTCGACTCGGGGGAGGGGGTAGTTGTCTTTAGGACAGACTTTGTTGAGATCGGGAAAATCATTGCACATTCGCCATCGGTCGTCACCCTTTGCAACGATGACCACGTTGCAAAGCCATTCGACGAATTGGATCTTGACGATGTATCCTGCCTCGAGCAGCTTGTTGACTTCCTCTTCGATGATCCAGTTGCGCTCCTCGCAAAATATCCTCTTCTTTTGCCTCACGGGCCTGATCGAAGGGTCCACGTTGAGGCGGTGAACAATAACTTCGAGGTCAATCCCCGAAAAATCTGAGGCCTTCCAGGCGAAAATATCGATATTTGATCGGAGGAAGTCGATCAGCATAACCTCACTATGGGGTTCGAGGCTGGTTTCGATCCTCATTGTTTTGATCGGATCACTCTCCACGAGCTGGATAGTTTTGAAATCTTCCACCGGGTTTATTTTTTCTTCCTCAAGCCTCCACCTCTTCGTCGGGTCGGGGGACTCGGGAATATCAATGTGTGGGACGTTTGTGTCCACTGGTCGGGGAGCCGGAACTTTCTTCCCCTCCACGGAAGCCGAGTAGCACTTCCAGGCGTCTAAGATTCGACAGGTGACCTGTCCGACCCCGGCAAGAGTTGGGAACTTTATTTCAAATGGTACGTGGATACCACTACACGGAACGAATTGAGGGCAGGTCGCCCTAGAATGATGTTGTAAGCGAATGGGGCATCCTCAACCAAGTATGGGATCATTAGTGTTTTCCTTCTCGGAGCTTCCCCCAATAAAGTGGGGAACTGGATCATACCAAGGGGAACCACCTCGGATCCCCCGAAACTAATGAGGGGTTTCTGCACGGGGGTAAGCGTGTATTTCCCCAAGTCCATTTTCGCGAATGTGCTTGCGAAAATGACATTGGCAGAACTCCCGTTGTCGATCAAAGTCTTTGCAACGGAGTAGTTGGCCACTTCCAAATTGATGACCATCGAATAGTCTGGCATTTCCTTGAGTCCCTTGGTCTTGGGAATGTGCTCGAGGTCTCAATCAGTGAACTCAAGCGGTTCCTGCGCGGGGGCCTCCGCTACTGAGATTACGTTGACATGCAATCTTTCATGGTAATAGCGCTCCTCAATATGATATCGATCCTGGTCGAGGCGCCTTTCCACGTGCTTCCTCCTACTCTTGGTGTCGCCATCACTTGGCCCGCCGGCTATGGTGTGAATTGCGCCCCTGGTCGAGAGGTTGTCTTGCACGGTGGGTCGCTTATCGGCCCACACAGCTAGGGTGTGGTCCCTTCGAAGGGAGCGGGATCTTTCCCTCTTTGGGGACCCAGAGTTATCATCCGCGGAGGACGGGGAGCGATGTCGGCGGTTGCCCTCACCCTTGTGGCCCTGCCCTGTCTTTTTGACGTATTTTTTAATTTCTGGGCAGCCCAAGTTGATGAGGCGCTGTATTTCTTTCTTGAGGGTGAAGCAACCTCGGTATCGTGGTTACCCACTTGTTTATGAAAGGCACAATCCTTATTTCCCCTAGGAGGGGTTCCGTCCTTGTCTTGGATCTTCCTCGGTCTTCGGAAGATCGTGGGGTCATTGGCGTTGATTGTCGCAAAAATTTCCTTCCTTGACATCACTAGGGGAGTGAGGTCGTTATCTCGTCGGTTGTCCTTCTTCTCCCGGCGTTAGGCCTCCTTTTGAACCTCATGTCCTCGACGTTCATGTACTGTTGGGCGATGGACGTGACCTTCTCCATGGTGGTCGGACGCTTCCTGGCCAAGTGGTCTGAGCACGCTTGGTTTCGGATTGCCCCCATTATTACGTCGAGGAGAAAGTCCATCTGGACGCTCTCGACCTTGAGCAGCTCGGTGTTGAATCGATTAAAAAAGTCCCTCAAGGACTCGTTGTCCTTTTGTCGGATCTTGTGCAAGTGGGACGGAGGTAGCTTGGCCAGACTCTTCGTCTGGAAATGGTTAACGAATTTCATCGCCAGACGGATTATTTCGGGGACGGATTATTTTGGGGACGGTACGGGACCTCCCGATGAGAGTGGACACCCATCGAGAGTGTGGCGACTCCGTGGATAAATATAATCGAGGAGACACGAGATGACGGGGAGCGCTCGTAGGCTGTGATCGGACTCCGCCATCAGTAAAGAGGTTGTCACCTGATCGGACTGGGTCTGACACATGACGACTCAAGGTTGGAGGTTTGTGTTGAGCTGGCGCCGACATGGCCAGAGGCAGATTCGGCCACGTCAATTATTAACCTCTATTAGACCTATTATTATAGGACATTGCTACATAGATCTGCAATTATACACGAACCTTATCTAGAAATTCTTTTATACACTCAGTTTTGGGCTCACGTATATAACAAACAGTTCATATTACACATCATTAATTCACTTACAAAAAATATTAACATACAAAATATGACACAATTTTAATCATTTGATTCATATGTTGAGCCTATAGGTTGGGATCATACAAAAATTTTCCTATCAATATCATATATAGTCTTGTAATATTTTTATAATTGATTAACGTAATTAAAACATAATAGAAGTGTCGGTAAGTATGAAGTTCTCAGACATCCTCAACAAATGTTGAACTCTTAAATTATATCCATATATTTTAAATATATATATGATCACAAGCTGTTTTTGGCACAGTTAAATAGGCTAGCTACTTTATCACAAGAAGTTAACCTAATAAGTTCCTCTTCTTACCTACCCAAACTACATTTACTCAAAACTCAAGACTCTCCATCAAATTCCCATCTATAAATATGTGAACCCAAAGTCTTAATATCATACTACACAAATATTGCCTCTTTGAACTCTGATATCAAATCAATCCTCAAGAAAATACTTCCATCAATGGCAGCCTCGAACTTTCACTTTGTTGTGTGTTTATTAGTTATGGCAATCTCACTCTCAAGCATCCATGCAACACGGGCAGCCCGCAACCTACTTCAAACTTCTCAACCGGGACTACCCACGATTCCACAACTGCCCACCGCCACACTGCCACCACTGCCCGCCATGCCGAACCTGCCCACCGCCACACTGCCGCCACTGCCGACTAATCCTTCTCTCCCGAAGCCCACATTGCCACCCACCGTGCCAAACGTGGCACTGCCCCCACTGCCCAACATGCCTTCAATTCCGACTATCCCGGCTACGATGCCTTCTTTCCCTTTCCCATCACCACCTCCATCAAACTAATCAATCCTTCAGATGGGAAGCCAGTTTAATATGTGATTCTATTGTCCATTTCATTTATTAGCAACTTGAGTTTACATTTTGTTCTTGTTGGTATGTTTGATGTTTCCATGATTGGTAGTAGTTCGCTTCGGTTTGTATCATGCCAGGCTTGAGTTTCTCTTTGTTGTATTGTTATGATGGATTATGTTATAAACTTCACTCCTGTATAAACCATCTTTCTAGTTACTGTTATATCATTTTTGATCTTCTACTATATAATCACGCTACTTTTTTTTTCTATACTCATCAATACAAGTCACTGTGAACAGATGAGATAAGAAAAATGAAAAACATAGATATGGCAAAAATTCTAAAGATTCTTTTTTATCTTAACTGTCCATCAATATATGTGTGTTATGTGTTGATAAATACTTGAGAAGATATAGCATGATTATGTAGCAAAAGATCCAGAGTGCTATTACACTAAAACAAACTTTACATACATCTTAAAACCTGAGAAAAACTGCATAGTTTGAAACGATGAAATGAATGTTTCCATAAACACCAAATAATTATGTAACACGTTCATAAAAAAAAAAAAGTAACAGAATGTACATGAAAGAGAAACCCCAAATATAACATATACTTCATATACAGGCTCTCATACTAATCAGCAGCCGGCGTCGCCTCTGCCAGAAAACATTCCAATTTAGATAAAATACATTAGAAACAATGAAAATACCTACAAAGCTTGGCAGCGAAAACGATCCCCCGGGTTATCAAATCAACTAGAGGTGCCACAAGCTCTTAGCAAAGTCAGATCACAAGCATATAAACAGTACTACAAACGGGTGCTGGTGCTTTGGTCCCATCATAGAAAAGCTGCAAGAACAATAGCAACAATACTGAAGAAGATGGAGTTTGCAATAAGTTTAGGCTGCGCGTTCGGTGATGTCGGAGCAGGTGCTGTTGAGCGGTTGCTAGTGGTCACAGATGGAGGCCTCTGCATGATACGGGGCAAAGGAGGCTCAACCACATCATTCTCTGTCAGGATTGGGTTTGGAGCCTGGGCTGGAGGCAAAAACTGCTTCGTCATAAGTGGAATAAGACCACCAGGCTGCACGGGAGTCATGTATAATGGTATATCTTTATACCCTAGACATCGGTTCCCTGTAAATGAATCAACACAACAAATATTGTTAGCGTTCAGGTGCATTATATGGAGCTCAACGAGAAAACCCAGCATTATACACACAAATGCCAAGAACATGCTACAATCAGCCTAAGAGATGATGGATGTATACCAAAATCAAGTAACAGCATTTCAAAGATTGGCTAGTTTTAAGCTATCTTCTACTACAAGTAGTAAACACATTCTTCACATATGTATGTGTAACACACGTGATATCTAACATTTTAATTTGTTTGTTAATTCATCCAGATGCTAGTTAATCACCACACACTTGAAGTAATGCATTCTCTAATACTGCAAATTTGATAACTGAGAAAAAAACAGAGGAACATTGAGGGATATCAGGTACATGAGACATAAATATCACCAATTTTATTATAAAAGTCAGAAAATAATGATCCCATGCAGAGAACATGATTTGTTAAAACTATTTCGGACACCCAAAAAACATATTGCATGACAGAGGAGAAAATATACAAGCATTTGTTAGTGAACTCACTTTTGTACTTAGCAGCTGTTGCAGGGTACTCTGTTATGACACCATCAATTCCCATATCAGAGACATGATTGTTAATCTCCACATATGCATCAGAGAAGAAGTCCCATGGTTGAGATACAAACTCATTTCGAAAGACTTGCACATAGACTGGGAGATTGAAGGCCTGCAGCTTTGGAACAATCGTTGTTGCACCAGTGACAAACAATCTATCAGTAGGAAAGACAGAATCTTTAGAGATGACCACGGAACTAGCAAATTTCTTCATATCCATAATGGTTGAGTTCAAGATGTCACGGACATCCTTATCAACTAGGTATACAAGCTCATAATTACCACTACTCTTGAACTTCGAGAGTACAGCGCTATCACTAGATTTAATCATGATCCTCTTGGCTTTCTGATTATTATAACCAGCTTTGCTTAAAGCATCCAAAACTGCATCAGTTACACCTAATCCCTGTTTCTCAGCTAAGTAGGCAGCATTCTGATAGACAGGAAACAGAAGGTGAAGCCACATTCATCAAATAGTTTTCTAGAAAAATGTATTTCATGTCTACGTACTTTCCAGCATTTTCTTGCTAGTCAAGTTTAATTCCTTGACACCAAATTGCAGTGGAAAAAGGTAACAGGCACAAGAATAAGTTATTCAAACCCATCAGCAGATCAATCAATATATTTACAATCTTTAAAAGCATGTCTAACACAGTGTAAAAGCTCCAGTAACAGGCACCAGGTAAGCACAACTGCAATGTTCTGACACCTGCTGTGCTATGGGAGAGTCTTTATATAGGAAGTATGTACCACATTGGTCTTAACTTGATCCTCCTTTAGTACCTCTCGTAAAACTTTGCTAAGAAACATTGACAAGTTAATCTAAGACTATTCATATGATAAACTTGCTTATATACCAAGGGTGGCAAAGGTAACTGAGAAAGAGATCCTCCTGCAACTGGATATTGGTACAATAGAGAGGATTTGATCAAATGACGGCCCTTTTACCAAAAAGAACAGGTCTTGAAAGATTCATGGCACATTCTAGCAGTTGCAACACCTCAAAACCAGGCATAAAAAGTCTATTTCAGTTGTGCTTCTGATGGAGAATTGTGCAGTCTGAAATTACAAGAAAAACGTAATTTCTAATGTTTTACTTTTATATTCTCTTACAGTTAGGCTTTTCCTGTACAAATAGACAACACTCAGAGTTGATGGAAAAAATCCTGAAATCATAGGTCGTGTTTGGATGATGTTTTTCAAAGAAACTTGCAGAACTATTTGTGGGACAATTTTTGATAAATACTCTTTTCTTTTTAATGTTCATAAATGCTAAAAAATGCTATCTGGATGATTCTTAAGAGAATGTCGTTAACGATTGTAAAACATATTTGGTTAGTATGCCTCTAAAATTGTTTTGGTGAAAATACATCTTTACAGGTGCCACTTTAAAGCGCCATTGTAGTTTCAAAACGAGATCACTGCTAAACAAGATGGATCTGCTGACTCATCCCAACATAAACAAGCAGGTTAGAACCAGCCAATTAATTAAATGGGTGTATAAAATTTAAATGTCACTAGAATCTGACTGCCTTGTACTTAGTGCAGCTTCCTTAGTTAGAAAACAAAGTACAAAATATTTGTATTGTTTAATGGGGTGTAATATATGTAAGGTCAACTTTATATCAATGTTTACCCTGGTTTGGACACAGCAAAAGGTAGACTGTCATAAATCCAGTCAACCACTTGTTCTTGTAGGCTGACCACATTACTTAAGTGCATAGTGATCTCTTTCCATATTTTTACATTTCTGAAAATTCGCCATAAAGCACCCCCCAACTTGCAGTAAATCTTGATGAATATTTATGAAAAAATGCTGTCTTCATATGGCCTCATATATATGAATAATCACTAGTCAGGACTCAGGCAACAGCTTCTTCGGGAATCAACAAAGTTAGCCTACTGTATGTGAATCGAGAAATATGCTTTGAAATTTTACTTATAATGTATATAAGTTGTGATGAGCTATGAGATTTTTGTATTGGAAGTCTTGAGGTAATAATTTACCAGACCATGCATCTAAATCTTTGATCGGGCTACATTTCAATCAGAATTATAAGCTGAAGTTGGTCAATATTCTTTCAAGTCTATATACCAAATAAGGCCACGGAGAACTTGGTATAGACATTCTAGAACACCACACATTTAAGTCGAGGTTTGTACTGTGGTAAAGTTAAAGATCCAGTAGAACTTGCATGAAGTAGACTGACCTCTACACTGATCAAGACTCCAGAGACAGAAGTTGCATTACTTGCAAATGCCAAAAAATCAGATAACTGCATTAATTTCCCATCATTTGCGGCTTTCGGGTTTCGAAACAGTGAATAATCTTCTGAATAAGGATTTGAAATAGCCGCTGCAATTAAACCAACCATAATATGTCAGTAAAAATTTTGACTACTTCATGAAGAGAACATATGGCAATTGAAATTCTTTGCTGCCAAATAATCACCAGTATATGAAGGAACATATAGTCAATGTGAAATAAGTGAGTCAAATTTCAGGAAGTTGTGGCCCAATTTTTTATGAGTCTCAACTCTTATTTTGGGTCTGATGCAAATGTTGAGTCAAGTTAAGCAGCATTCAATAGCATTACACTTCAAAGGTTTTCAGTATAATAAAGAAGGTACTATACAAGCTAACATACAAATATTGTGAACCGCAAAACAATGTTATTACCAGAAAATGTAACATAAATAATAAATTTAACATATTAGAAAAAGGAGCCATGAGAATATATCTCAACTTGCAAGTTGCACTTACGGTTCAACAACTGAATTTCGCTCCATGTGAGACTATAGGTGAAAATTCCATCCCTTATGTTAAGGTCTGTATTAGTTGTTGCCAGGCTGCTGAAATTTGTTCGAGCAACATTTGTTCTCTCTCTGAGATTAATAGATCCCAAGCAAAAGGGTATTCCGTCATTTGTCATTTGAACGGGGCAGTCGAGTATGTCAACACCATCTGATACAGCTTTAGCATATGCCTTGTCAGCACAACCAGGATATTCTCCACTGGCTCCCTCAGAGGATATAATCAGTAGTTTTGCTGAATTAAACAAAAGGATCTTGTAAATATGGCTTTGTCACAGTATTGTACCATTGAGAAAAGTTTTCACCTCTACAGACAAACTATTAATGTCTACCTTGTGCCGTCTCATTTTTGCCCATGTGTGAGAAGCAATCTGCAAGGAAGAGAAAAAGATAGGTATAGAACATTTCCAAACCCACAGCAGAATATTAAAATAATTGAGAGTGAAATTGGATGCTTCGTTGCACCGTTCTATGCAAAGTTCCAGTTAAGGTACCAAAAATCAGTTCAGCCAGAAAAGATCAGGCAATCAGAGAACTGACACATAGATTACAGTGAACAAGACCGAGGAAAATAATCATCAAAGAAGATATAGAATCATAATACAAATTAATTTTCATAATATGGAAGGAAAAATTCTTATATGACCATCATTTACCTATGGTTGCAGATGGAGTTAATGGGAAGTCAGACAGCACACCGTCAACAGAAAATTGGCCATTGTCAATGAAAGAGAGATACTCAGCCACAGGATCATAGCTGTAATCGTATGGGAAAGCTAAATCATCATTAACAAAATTGTATGCAAAAACTTCTAAACCCACTTTATGAGCATCCAATACAAGAGAGGTGTAATTCTGTAGATATTGGCCTTTGTCTACCAGCCGTATGTAATTTTTGGGGACAAGAATACCCATAGCAAAGGTTTTGATAAATGTAAGGTTCTTCACAAGTGAGCTATATGTTTGGTTAGTCGAAGGCTCCACATCATCAGGTCCCAGAAATTGAAATACAAGCTTTGTCGGGCCTGTTCTGAATCGTGATAGAATGCTCCTTAGGAAGCCCACCTCAGGTGATGAAATATAGTTAATTATCATGCGTCTAGATACAGAAAAAATGAAGCTCCTCATGCTCAGATTGTGTTGGCTGAAAAATGCATCATGCTGCACAAGCATTTACATCAAAACAAGGCTGATTAGGAGATATAAAAATCTGGTGTACAATCAGAAGGATTTGATTCATATACCGGAACATTTAACCATAATCCAGCTGGTTTTGTCAGGCTAACGACATCATTGACAGTAAGAATTTGCATAAGAGTCCCATCAAAATTCGGCGCACGAGAAAAAATCCTTTGTTTCACTGTAACAATATGAAAGACAGTCAGCATGGAAGTAATGACTACATATTATCTAAGTTCATCACTATCAACAAAGCGAGCTCAAAAGAAGCCAGAACATAAAAATCTTCAATAGCATTAACCAATTTAGTGTCTGGCCAGTCACTATCCCAGTATAACCACACACCAAGGCAATGCAGTTCGTTTTCTTTCATTAGAAGCCAAGACAAACTCAAAACCATGAAACAGTTGAGAAATCAGGTTTCTTTGACTTGTTGCACCATGCTCAAAGAAGCACTCTGAGGCTTAAACTTGGCCTTTCCGCGGTCTTTTGTTATATATGGAAGAAAGAAATCACTGTTTTTCATGAAAATGCATGTACAAAGAATGATTTTAAAACAAACAAAAAAAAAAAAGGTGTTCTTGGGGAGCTATGGCCTGGAGGAGTGTTCGATATATATAGCAGATCCAGAGTTTGTGCTTTATAGGGTACATCAGTGTCTCCTATGATATCTGTGGTTGTATCCCTAGTCAACAGAATCACTGTAATGGCAGGAGGTGAAAAGAAGCAAAAAGGAAAAAGAACCCAAGGATAAAATGGTGATGGGAGATTCAATTGTGTCCTAACACCATTTGAGCAGGACAGCAGCTATATAGTTTTCAGATGCTAGATCATTGCACAGTGAAGCACAACACCCAGCAGAAGGCATATATAACTTTTGCTGGATATCACCAAACCCCAGTATCAAGCAAGCAGATGACCATGGATCAAACTTACAATTGACAGGTGATCACACTTACAATTGACAGGTGCTAGGTCATTAAGGGTGAAATCCACAGAAAACCATCCTTGCACTGAGACTCCATTTACAATGTAGGTGTTGCTCTTGTTTTTGTAAACATCATCAATGTCAGAGGCATTTTGTAGCCTGATATCTGGAAAGCAGATTCCAGCTCCATCTTTGGTGAGCTGAATGTCACACCATACATGTAAATTAGGTAAGCCAGTTTGCAAAGCCAACTGATATGCATAAGAACTTGAGTCCGGAAAAATCCCTGAAAATCCACCTCTTGCTATGACCAAAGGCGCATTTCCTGCAAATGTAAACTAAAAGGTCAAGTTCTGGGAAACCTGCATTAGAAACAGTCTACCGTGAGATCGTTTCTGGAATGAAAGACTTGGAGGAACAAAGAGTACAGAATTCAATTATGTTGAAATACAGAGGAGGAAACATTTATATGTATGAATATGAATAAGAATATGGTCCTCTAGAGGCAACAATGGTGCATTCAAGTAATTGAGATTCACAATTAATTGTAACACCATGCAGTTGGAAATGTCCATTTGCAGAAATGAAGAATTTAATACTCCATGATCGACTGGCTACTTACCAGCATCCGAGATCAAACATTGGGAGACCCATTATCATATCCTCCAAGAAACAAAGAGGTTTGTGAAATAAATACATAATTCTGGAAATTATAATATCATGATCAGCATGTAGACAGAAAAATTTTAGATAGTCAAACATAACTTGACAGAGATGGCGGACTTCTTTCTGATGTCAAAAAATTTTAAGATCACGGTTACTTTTGCCTCAAAGTTAAAATTTAAGTCCAAAAAAAAAAAAGCACCGGTGTCTCCGGAAGAATCGACAATGGCTTTCTTATCTTTAACCTTTCGGTTTGTCAACAATAAAATTACCCCAATTTTATCTTTCCTCAAAGTTAACAACCCAGAGACAGAGAAACACAAGAGGTATCACGAGTAATTCTAAGCCCATGATTCCATGGTAAATATCCAAGAAAGAATGCAAATCAAACTATTCGGCGAAATTACAAAGGACGACAAATCAAATTAACTGTATCATTAACACTAATTCAGAATCCACATTTCCCCACGACAGTAACAACATAAGCACCCCGCACACATCTAAAAATACCTTGATTCACCATTTCCTTTCTCCTTTCCGAGGAAACAAACAAAGAAAAAGGATGGACACAGCGAAATGCAGGGGCACACTCAGTACCCCACACAGATGGAGATAATTTACCGTTAAGTGTTTGCCATTTACTGCGTCTGCTCCTAGATCCTTGAGCAGCAACTGAAGCCACCGAGGAGCAAAGCAAGATAAGCCAAAAAGCGGTGGAGATAGGCCGCAGCTTCCACATGCCGGCGGTGTGCTTCGAAGTGTACAGGTGACTGGAGTGTTCAGCAGTTGGTTTTGTTCTTTTTCCAGGTGCTGCTATTGAAAACTGTGCAGTACAGATAAACATATAATGACGCACTAAACCTCTCCTCTGCCCAGAATAGAGTTTACTGTCTAGAGAAGGGTTTGTCTGATGCCGCACTCGGTGCAGTGTCGAAGAAGCAGCATACAAGAGAGATAAAGATATATGTCTAGAGAGAGAATATAATATAATATATATATATATATGAAAAATTCTTACTCGTATAAATGCTACATTATTACTAATGAGTATTTTATATTTATAATGCAATTAATATACAATTTAAAAAAAATAATTAATTAAATATTAAATATATTAATATTTATTATATAATTGATTGACCGTAATCGAATCGAATTTAGAATTTTTCAATGTATATATTGAGGGAGAGATATTTCAGGCTTTCAGCTTCTGGGGGCCCGCTTTTGTTTGATTGAGCTAGCACGCTCAGAGCTTTCTGCTGTAGAATTTTATTACCACCTGGATTTCTTAATAATTGTCGTTTAGTGGTTTAAGATTGGATTGCACATATTAAAAAAAAATTAATAGTTTTTATTTTTATATTTTACCCGACTGCTCTGTCTTATTTAAATTTTACTGTTAATCATTTAGGAGTTGTGTGAATAATATTTAATTGAAGGGTAAATTACAAAAAATGTATTTAAATAATTTATTATTTTTTATAATGACACATATTGTGAAATAAAAAAAATGATGTAAAGTAATCGGAAATTTATAATAATTAATCAAAAAAATTATAACATTTTACAAATCTAAAATAATAATTCTTTATATGCAAAGAAATAGCTAGAATTTCGATTGAGATCGTATGTTTTTTATTTTTTGGGTTGAAACTTGAAAGAGCCCATATTATTCAAGAAAGCAATCTTGAGAGAGAGAGAGAGAGAGAGACAGTGGCTTGAGGCTTGAGCGCGCCGGGCGGCTTAGCCGATTCGTGATGAAAAAGATAGAACTAGTAGTTTCACTTGGCGAACCCAACGCGGGTCAGCGCTGACACAAGTCGTACTCATGGGCCCCGCACATATCCGACCGGTTTATGGGCAACTTGGATCGTTTGTGGAATTAATTATTATTATCGGCACTCTGAGAGGCTTATTATTTCGCCACCAAATATTCAGCACGGTGGCGACCCACTATACCGACTGCAGCCACCCTTTTAATGACAAGGGACTCAATCTTAAGTCTTTCACTTTGGGCTCTTTTGATTTGTAGTTATACATTATAATATAAAAAATAATTTAATTAACATTTTATATTTGATTGAAAATATTTTTATGTATTGAAATTGGTGTAATTCATGGCATCATGAATTAGATCTATGATCTATTCCAAGATTGAGTCTTTGGGAGGAGTGTGAGATTGGAGAATATAAAATTTGTTGATGAATACCATTGGATGGAATTGACCACATTGTCCTTCATTTTAATAGCAATAATGACCTTTTATATGGAAGGGTAAAATAGTACTTTGCTTAATAATACATCCCAATCTACAAAAATAAATTACGGGTAAATTGCACGGCGCCTACCTGTGTTATGTCTAATTATCAAAAAAAAATCCTGTGAAATTTTAATTATCAAAATAAACCCTATCATAATTAAAATTAGCCAAATAAATTCTTTTGCCGGGAAATAGATGTCACGCGCCATTTTTGCAAAGATTTTTGTTTTTTTACCCTTTGTAATGACAAATTTACCCCTTTTTTGCCCTTCATAAAAAAATTAAATAATATAAAATTTATATAATAAAAAATACATGTTAAACATAAAAATTTAACTTAAAATTTAACACACACACACACAAGAACACCTGAACACACACACACACACAAGAACACCTGAACACACACACACACACAAACACACGCAAGAACACACACACACACACAAACACACGCAAGAACACACACACACACAAACACAAACACACGCAAGAACACACACACACACACCTAAACACACACACACCAACATGAAAACACACACACCGGAGCCGCCGCCGCCGCCACCACCGGAGCCGCCGCTGCCGCCGCTGCTCACATCCTCCTACCACCGCGACCACCCCCATCGTCTTCCTCACGCCACTACCACCAACACCGGATCTGATTTCTTGATTTTTTTCCCAACCAGATCTGAGTTCTTTCCACTATGTGCAAGTGTGTGATTGTGTGTGTGTGCAGGTGTGTATGTGTTCTTTGTGTGAGTTGTGTGTGTGCGTGTGTGATTGTGTGTGTGTGCAGGTGTGTGTGTGTGTGTTCTTTGTGTGAGTTTGTGTGTGTGCGTGTGTTCTTGTGTGTGTGTGTGTTCTTTGTGTGAGTTTGTGTGTGTGCATTTGTTCTTGTGTGTGTGTGCAGGTGTGTGCAGGTGTGTGTGTGTTCTTTGTGTGAGTTTGTGTGTGTGCATAGTGTTCTTGGATATAAATACAAGGGTAATTTTGGAAGTTTACTTTTTTTATTGGTCAATGTCGGTCAAGGAGCGGTGGGCAAATTTTAATTTTCATAAGGTTATTTTTGATAATTAAAATAACATAGGGTTTTTTTGGCTACTTTTTAATAACACAGGGGGTTATTTGCAATAAACTCAATAAATTACCATCACAATACAACCCACATACAATGAATGGATACAACACCACAAATCAAAAGGAACCTCATCTACTATTATCCAACACAATATCAATGTCTATATTCATCACACATTAATTCAATCCTTACAAACAAAAGAGCCATTTATATACTCAAAACCAATTTTTTAAATGCATGTATGAATCCCACAAAATTCTCTACTTTTGAAATATATATTAATTAAGATATTTTATGGCAAGTGGCTCACAAGCCACTCTAATTCTTTAATTTAAATATAATTAAATTATCATTTACAATGAAACTTTAACGTGTCTCGAGAAAAATATTTTATTGTCACAAGATTATCACTATATGATTGCCATTATTTGTCGATTGTAACAATTAAAATATTAATTTTTGTAGTGATATTGTAATGACATAAAAATTATTGTCATAAGAAAAACTTAATTAGTGAAAAAAATAAAAAATATTATAACTTAAGACAATCCTTTTGGTGATAATTTTTATATTTTAATTTATAAATTTTGTCAATAATATTAATTTTACCAAATATTGAAAAAAAATACAAGAAAAATTCAAAGGAACTACCCCAAAAGGTTTAATTAATTACTAAGTCTGCTTGTTGTGAAAATGACTAGATACGATTAAATGAATTTGATCGCAATCAAATATAACAAAACAATCGAACATGAAGACCAACACGTCATTTATTTTCGAAAATTAGTAACTTAGGGATAATAAAGCTTAAAGTAGTGGGACTATCAATATGCAAAGTCGAGTCACTTTATCAATAGATCAATTCGTCCCAAAGGGAAGAGAGAGAGAGAGCATAATTTTCTCACAAAATAAAAAGTTGGCTAGTGGCTACATTCCCCGCTTCCGCACTTCCAAACCCAGGTCAATATTCGCCAGGTCACCAACGTATCATTTTTATTGAGTGCATGGATCAAATATTAAATATTACATTAATATTTAATATTATAAAGTGTTAAAAAGTTCGATATGAAGTATCCTACATTAGTTGATTATAAAAATATGATATTCTGTATGTAAACTAATTAATTGTTCGGCAGATTTTGACACATGCATAAAATTTAAAATAATTTAATTTAATTTTATATTTAAATTTTGATAGAATAAAGTTATAAATATTTATTAAAAATTTATTTGTATAAATTTTTTTTAGTATTCATAAAAATTGTAATAAAAGAAAAGCAAAATAATACAAAATATAAATAAAATTCCATAATTAAAAAATTATTAAATAAGAGAGTTGGAAAGTGTTAAATTTTAAACATGAAATGGAAGATAAATGAGATAGGAGAACGATTGAGTAAGTAGGACGAAAAAAGACATTAAGCAGTGAAAGGAGAAAGAGAAGAGAAAAGTAGAAGACAAATTGGCAATCCGAACCTATTTAATAGATCAAGATGCTTGTTAATTAATTACTGCTCACTTTATATGATAGTATAGATAATTTGGAGGATCCTCCCGTACAAATTAGTTTTCATAATTGGTTTAAGCTCCAATTCATTTTCTTCCACATGACATCAAAGTCGCTACCCATGCATTGTCGGGTCACTAGCAAATGTTTGATGTTGCAAATTTTTGCGCTCCAATCTTTACGCATATGTTCAATCATGAGGATATGAAGTGTGTGTTATGTATCTCAAATCAAATAATTACAAGAACGTGATACTCTTAAAATGAATTAGTCAATCTTTCTTAAATTAGTTTTCGAGACTGAATTAAACTCTGACTCATTTTTCTCAACATTCAAAAAGAAATATTAACAAAAGAAGCCTTTTCAGTACTTTGTATATAGTCCATATTCAAATATATTTTATATATAGGAGCAATATCTATACTTAATGTTGTTGACGTTCGGAAAAATGTTTATATATAGAATAATTGCTCTGTGTTGTTTCGTACACGATGCCTGTGCATAGAGATGATAGCATATATTCCCTAGCAATAGTAAAATAAATCTTATATTATTATTATTATTATTATTATTATTATTATTACTTTGAAGTAAAATCTTATATTATTTTAACTAACGTAAAAAATCTTCTCAAAATAAAGTAGTTAATCATTTTCTTCATATATTTTCTAATAAAAAAATAATTCAATAGAATATTTATCGTTATTTAATTTAGGGATAATTATCCTCACCTCTCCTAAATTTAGGTGAAATTTATAAATAAGTCCCTCTTGTTTCGAAAATTATCAATACCCCTTGAGTTTTGTCCTCTTATTGCTAAATCAGACAAAAAGACTATAATACCATTTCCCCTCCCTAAATACTTGCAAGGGAGATTTACCCTCATTTCCCCTATGTTTTGCCAAAATTACAAATAACCCCTTTTATTTTGTACATGAATAATACCTCGCCTCGCCGTCATATCGCCACTGGTGAAGCTACATACCAATTATTTCGTCTCCTTAAACCCGTCAAAACCCTCAATAAATTTTGTGAGCGCTTCATCCATTTGAATTTAATTGAACAAAAACTACATCAAACCTTAACTCGACATTACATTTCCTCCGTCTAATTTATCTATCACTATCGGTCCTATCCAAAAATGGGCTTCACCAATGTGTTGCTTATTGCAATTAGCTCAAGACCCTTTCAGATCGCGCCGAAAAAACCCATCGGAGAGCGCAACCCTTCGCTGCTTGTCTTTTTTCGAAAATATTACAAATATACCCTTATGTAATTCGAAAATTACAATAAACACTCTTCAAATTTCAAAACCTTACAATAAATAAGGGTATTTTCGTCCTCAAAAATGATGAAAAAATTGACCAATGGCATTTTCGGTAATTCACTAACGACAGGGTGTTTCTTGTAAACATTGATATATGTCAAGGGAGTATTGGTAAATTTCAAAACAAGAGGGGTTTATTTGTAATTTCGCCTAAATTCAAGGGAGGTGAGAGTAATTATTGGCATCATGTATGTACCCTATACTAAAAAATCAAGCATATATGTGTGTGTATATATATTATACACAACATATATACATAAAAACAAATAAATGATTTCTACATAGCTTGTGTTAACCAATTAATTATACAACTCATGTGTAGTACTTTATATAGTTTACATGTTGTATATGCAAAAAATAAATATATAATTTACCAAATACTATGTACATGTATGTATCTTCGTATAAAACCTTATATGTATGTACACATGCTCTTATCATTCTACCTAATTCTGTAGTTGCATTGCACGAGCTGAAGGTATATAAGGTATGGGGTGGTGCGGGGGGAGGGTACTGATTATCCTTATATATATTGCCTGGATCTAATATAAAAATTAGACCCAAAGTTTATTTGCTTCCACTAAGTAAAATAAAATAAACCATATTACTATAAAATTTCAGAACATGTAAAAAGACCAGATTTATATTTAATTTGAACATATAAAATATATAGGATATGTCTCGGTCAGTGGCTTAGTGGGATACTTGTCTTCGATTGGTATTATAAAATTACTAACAAAAAAAAAAGAGAAAAGAAAATATTAAAAGGTAATGATCATAAGCTGAAATGAATACCACAAAGTGGCTATGATGGGCCCTTCTCATTAAATTCAAGCATTTAGTGCTCTCACTCCTATTCAACATTTGAAATTTGTATTTTGTGTGGACCATAGATTCTTCCCTTAATATATATATATATATATATATATATATACGTATATTTGAGCACCTTCGGTTAATTAATATTGGGAGCATTTAGACAGTGACAATGAAATTTACTCAATATTGTCAGCTTATTCTTGTTCGTAATCTTCCAATCAAAGAATTATATTCTTCACATATCTTCATCAAAATTACGAAAAACTTTCATTTATTGAGAGCAATCTTGAACTCCAACCTTTGAGAAAATCTCATTTTCTACTCTTGGAGAAAGTTCATAATCTGATAGCTTTAATAATTGCTTAATATTATATATCTATACTATTATGTATAAAATCTAGCATCGATCCTGAAGTTGGTTCATATGAAATTCTAGCTCCCACAAAGTTGATTGAGTATTCTTATTGGTGAAGAAAAGATGAAGATGATGTATTATTGTGGATAAATAAAGCCTTCTTCTTAAAATGGAATGTTGTTGTGCCAAAATAGAAGGATTTGGGTATTTATATTTCTAGACCACAATGGTACACTTATCATAATCTTATAGCATGTTATGCCATAATATTAAGGGATTAGATTTAATATGTTATATGATGGGCTCTAAAGTGTATTTTGGGC